>CAUYON010158181.1:0-14980 GCA_963573935.1 Arctocebus calabarensis | reverse complement strand
GAGAAACGGAGAGAGCTTCTCTCTCCCCACTAGAATTTTCTCCCTCTAACAGATGCCTTAATGTTTTCTGTATTCTTTTCTTTCTTTTCTGTGAATAAATTCTGTCTTACAAAAATTAAAAAAAAAAAAAAAAAAGAAATGTAGCATGCACAATTATATATGTGTAGAGTACACAATACTTGATAAATGATGGTTATTGGTTTATGTATTTATTATACTTTTTACTTTAGAATGTACTCCTTCTACTTATAAAAAAAAAAGTTAACTATAAAACAGCCTCAGGCAGGTCCTTTGGGTTATTCCAGAGGAAGGCACTGTCATCACAGGTGATGACGGCTCCGTGTGTGTTACTGCTCCCGAGGACCTTCCAGGGGGACAATAAGTGGAGGTGGAAGACAGTGATATTGATGAACCTGACCCCTGTGTAAGCATAGATGTGTTTGTGTCTTCATTTTTAACAAAAAGATTAAAAAGTAAAAAAATTTAAAAACGTTAAACATAGAAAAAAGCGGGGCAGCGCCTGTGGCTCAAAGGAGTAGGGCGCCGGCTCCATATGCTGGAGGTAGCGGGTTCAAATCCAGCCCTGCCCAAAAACTGCAAAAAAAAAAAAAAAAAAAAAAAAAGATAGAAAAAGCTTATAGAATAAGAACATAAGAAAGAAAAATACATTTGTACAGTTGTACAATGTGTTTGTTTTTAAGCTAAGTGCTCTAAGTGCTATTACAAGAGTCAAAATGTTTAAAATATTTAAGAGTTTATAAAGTAAAAACATGGGTGGCGCCCATGGCTCAAAGAAGTGGGGTGCTGGCCTCATATGCCGGAGGTGGTGGGTTCAAACCCAGCCCTGGCCCAAAACTGCAAAAAATAATAATAATAATAAATAAAAAAATAAAGTCAAAACATTATAATAAGCTAAAAATAATTTATTGTTGAAGAAAGAAAAACAAGTTTTATACATTTCATGTAGCCTAAGTGTACAGTGTTTATAAAGCCGATATCCATGTTCTGTAACATCCTAGGCCTTCACAGTCGCTCACCACTCACTCACTTACTCATCCACAGCAACTTCCAGTCCATTCATGGTTAAGTGTCCTATATAGGCATACCACTTTTTGTCTTTTATCCTTTACTAAGTTTAGATACGTTTAGACTTACAAATACTTACTGTGGTGTGACAATTTCCTGCAGTATTTAGTACGGTTACATGTTGCAAAAGTTTATAGTTTAGGAGCGACAGGCTATGTAGCCTAAGTGTGTAGCAGGCTACAGCATCTAGGTTTGTATCAGGTTGGTACAAAAGTAAATGTAGTTTTTGTATTATTCATACTGGAATACATTCTTAAATAAATGTGGTTATGACTCGGCACCTGTGGCTCACGCGGCTGAGGCGCCAACCACATACACCTGAGCTGGTGGATTCGAATCCAACCCTACGCCCACCAAACAACAATGACGGCTGCAACCAAAAAATAGCCAGGCGCTGTGGAGGGCACCTATAGTCCTAGCTACTTGGGAGGCAGAGGCAAGAGAATCGCTTGAGCCTAGGAGTTGGAGGTTGCTGTGATCTCTGATGCCACAGCATTCTACCCAGGGCAATAGCTTGAGGCTCTGTCTCAAAAAAAAAAAAAAAAAGATGTGGTTATGTTACACATCATTTTAATGCATGCTTCTTGCTTTAGGTGTTTTTGCTAATGACTTATTACTTGCTGTCGGTTTTATATCTATTTTGGACTATGTTAATGATGGTAGACAAAAAGCAAATTCGAGCTATTTTCTTTTCTTTTTTGAGACAGAATCTCACTTTGTCACCCTTGGTAGAGTGCTGTGTTGGCATCACAGATCACAGCAACCTCAAATACTTGGGCTCAAGTGATTCTCTTGCCTCAGCCTCCCAAGTAGCTGGGATATAGGAGCCTGCCACAAGGCCCGGCTATTTTTTTTTTTTTTTTAGAGACAGCGTCTCACTTTGTCACCCTTGGTAGAGTGCTGTGGTGTCACAGCTCACAGGAAGTGAGGTATTTTTCAATTACTGTCTATGTACCAGTACCTCCAGCTCTTGAGCTCAGGCAGTCCTCCTGCCTCAGCCTCCCAAGTAGCTGGGACCAAAGGCACCTGCCACAATGCCCAGCTATTTTTTGTTGCAGTTTGGCTGGAGCCAGGCTCAAACCCGCCACCCTTGGCACATGGGGCCGGCGCCCCACTCACTGAGCCACAGGCACCAACTGAGGCTGGGCTCTTTTTTAAGAGATGGGGTCTCGCTCTTGCTCAGGCTGGTCTTGAAATCTTGAGCTCAGGCGATCTGCCTGCCTTGACCTCTCAGAGTGCTAGGATTACAGGAGTGAGCCACTGTGCCCAGTTTAAGTGATTTTCTTATTCGAGTTCAAAATGAATTGTAAAGCAGTGAAGATAACTCAGAACATCAACAGTGCATTTGACCCAGGTACTGCTAATGTAAAGTACAGTGGTGATTCAAAAGTTTTATAAAGGAGCCAAGAGCCTTGAAGATGAGGAGTGTAGTGGTGGCCATTGGAAGTTGACAACGACCATCTGAGAGCAGTCATCAAAGCTGATCCTCTGACAACCGCAGAAAAAGCTGAGGAAGAACTGTACATCGACCATTCTATAGTCGTTCAGCATTTGATGCAAACTGGAAGGTGGAAAAGCTCCATAAGTGGGTGCCTCATGAGCTGACCGAAAAACAGAGCAATCATCATCTTCAGGTGTGGTCTTTTCTCTTATTCTATGTAACGACGAACCTTTTCTCTATCAGATTGTGACATGCCGTGAAAAGTGGATTTCATATGACAACTGACAGAGACCAGCTCAGTGGGTTGGTCAAAGTGGAGCCTTCAAAGCACTTCCTAAAGCCAAACTGACACACAAAAAAGGTCATGGTCCCTGTTTGATGGTCTGCTGCTGGTCTGCTCCACTACAGCTTTCTGAATCCAGCAAAACCATTATGTCTGAGAAGTCTGCTCAGAAAATCAACACGATGCACTGAAAACTGCAAGGCCTGCCGCCGGCCTTGGTCAATGGAAAGGGCCCAATTCTTCTCCACAATAATACTAGACTGACCCATGCATGACCAATGCTTCAAAAGTTGAATGAATTGGGCTATGACTTTTGGCCTCGTCTGCCATACTGACCTGACCTTTTGCCAACCAACAACCACTTCTTCAAGCCTCTTGACAACTTCTGGCAGGGAAAACGCTTCCACAACCAGCAGGATGCAGAAAATGCTTTCCAAGAGTTCACTGAATTGCAAAGCACTGATTTTTACACTACAGGAAGAAGAAATAAACTTATTTCTCAGCAGCAATATTTTGATTGTAGTGGTTCCTATCTTGATTTTCAAAAATGTATTTGAACTTAATTATAACGATTTAAAATTCATGATCCAAAAACCACAATTACTTTTGCACCAACCTAATATAAGTACATCCTGTGACATCCATACAATGATGAAATTGCCAACACTACATTTCTTAGAACATATCCCTCTCATTCGGCACATGACTGTATAGCATTTTACTGTCTGAAATAAAAGACTTAAACATTCTGTTCCTGGTTAGGTATTCTTCATGTAAAAAGAACATAACAATAAATGAAAATAAATAGAAAGAAAAGTCAAGTAATGTGTACAGTAAGTCTCAATCTTGCCTGCATATTAGAATCACTTAATTTACAAATTAACAAGAACAAATCTGGGATGGAACACCACACCAAGTCAATTAAATAAGAATCTCCAGGAAATTGTCTAGGTGATTCTAGCAGCAGTCAGGGGTACATGCTATTGTGCATAAAGGGAAACAATTTAATGAAAATACTTGTCCAAATGGAATTGAAATTTTATTTATTTATTTATTTATTGAGACAGATGTTGTCTCACTATGTTGCCCTGGGTAGAGTGCTGTGGTGTCACAGCGCACAGCAACCTTAAACTCTTGGGCTCAAGCAATTCTCTTGCCTCAGCCTCCCAAGTAGCTGGTACCACAGGCCTCTGCCACAATGCCCAGCTATTTGCTGTTATTTTTGTTGTTGTTGTAGTTGTCACTGTTCTTTGTCAGGCCCAGGCTGGGTTCAAACCCACCAGATCCAGTGTATGTGGCTGACTCCCTAGCCACTGAGCTATGAGCACCAAGCCTTGAAATTTTATTTTAAAGTTTGAAATTTATTACAAAGTGTCTCACCATCTGCAGTAGGTTAAAAACAGAATATACACTGGGAACAGAAAAAAAAGTCAGAATATGAGCCAAATTTGTTCAAGCCAGGTGAAATAAAAGCAATGTGAAAATCTTTAATTACTAAATGCCACTAAAAAATTACATTTTGGAAGATAATCATTTGGATCCCACATTTCATTTATGTCATAACAAATTACAAATTGGTAAAAAGTTAAAAACTGGAATAGTTTAAAAACAATTTTCATTTAGAAGATGATTTTTAAAAAGGGAGTAGCTTATTTTAAAGGATTAAGAAGTAGTGTTTGAACAATTAGACTTATTCTCCAAGATTTGCTGGGATTTCCAGAGTAATGAAAAGAAAATAGACCTACAACTGGACAAACTGCTGATGGAAAGATTGGTTGAAAGTTTTGCCATTTCGGGCTTAAAGGACCAAATTTTCCCCCAAGAAAATTGTCCTCCCTTAGCAGGACCATTGCAACTAAAGGAAAAATTACATTTCTGAAGTATTTCTCCCACCAAATTTGCAGGGGAATCTGGGAGTCAGAATGAGTATTTAATTGCAGAAATTATTTTGCCTGATCTCAAAGAGACAGATTAAGAGAATATTCCTGCCTTGCATGGGTGAGGAACTAAATCAATCCCAGCTATCTGGCAGGCACTTAGAGAATTTTCTGTCATAGACCATGTTTTTAAATGACTAGTATGGAGCCAAGTATAGATTCAGAGTATATGATTGCCCCCAGGGTTGTGGGCAATGCCTACTGTTTTCTCTGGGAAACAGATTTCCTCCCCTACCTGAGGGAGAGAATCAATCATTTTCTTTCTAGTTCCAGGTCCTTAGTCAGGAGAGGGCCAGAGATTTATCCTGGGTCCCAGGAGGCTTCTGAGGCCTTCCTTGTTGTGCCTGAAGTTCAGACACCGTGGCCAGTGTCTCCCAACGAGCCATCCAGGCATTGCTGCTCTAAACAGCAATATAAGAAGCACTGGACCAGGAAAAAACGTCCTCATGTCCAGCAGTATCCTGCTGTTATCTCATTGGCCAGAACTGTCTCATTGTTACCTGGAGCTGCACGGGAAGTTGGACATATAGTTACCCTAAACCAAACGAGCATTCTATTGGTTAGGAAGAGAAAAATGGGTAGAATAGGAAGCCAGCATTGTCTCATGCATCCTAGGCACTGAGAAACACATGGCCAGCCCTCAAAAACAGGTGGAGGTAATAAATTTAAAAAAGAGAGAGAGATTGATTAAACTCATTAAAAAAAAACCAAACAGGTGGAGGAAAGAAAGAAATCAGCAATTTAATGATGTGATAGTTAATGATAAAAATCACCACTCAGGAAGCTGAGGCAAGAGAATTGCTTGAGCCCAGGAGTTTGCGGTTGCTGTGAGCTGTGATGCCATAGCACTCTACCGAGGGTGACATGAGAGTCTGTTTAAAAAAAAAAGATGAGTCATCCTGCTGAAGGAAGTGATAACTGAGATCTGAAGTGCAGATAAGGGTTGGCCAGGGGTGAGAACACACATAGAAGTTCAGAGGTAAGACTGGGTCTTTTCTGGGGACACAGCAGTTCAGTGTTGGTGGGGAACACAAGGTTCCACAAAGAGTGATGAGGCTGGAGGAAAGTAGGCACCTGAGCACAGGCTTCCTAAGTCATATTAAGGAATCTGTACTCATCAAGGTAGTGGGAAGTCACTGAAGTTTTTTAAGCAGGAGACAGATTTTGCTTGCTAGTTTTAGAAACTGAAGTGGAAAAATTATTTCACCTATAGTAACTATTTTTTAAATAGCCATTACCTTTTAAGTGTCAATGAATTAGCTATCCCTTAACACACAGGAGAGGGATTTGCAGGAGATTCACAAATTCACATAGGCCAAATGCTCTTCCCTTGAACAGGGGTGCCCTCAGGTGGCCACTGCACTCAGAAGCTGGGAGTTATTTTTGCTTAAACCTTTTTAATTTTTTGTTGTTGTTGCAGTTTGGCCAGGGCCTTGTTCAAACCCTCCACCCTCGGGATATGGGGCCGGCTCCCTACTCGCTGAGCCACAGGCGCCACCCTAAACCTTTTATTAATATTTTGAATTTCTTCTCCAACATAGTGCTGTGAAATAAAATGCAGTGGAAATGCTACCCCTATTAGGAGTAATCATTTGTTTCCTTTATTCTTCAATGTTTATGCTCACTAATAAGGGCTTTTTAAAGGGTCAATCAAGCCAATCAAAGGTATTCTATAAAGCTAAGCACACATAAATCTAAGTAATTGAGGTAATATTTAACACACTCTATCGGACCATCTAACTCTAGGTAGCATATTCATTTTTCTTAATTTAAAATGGGACCACAGAGGATCACTTGAGGCCAACCAGCTTGGGCAACGTAGAGAGATCCCATCTCTACAAAAAATAAAAAGAGTATGGTGGTGTGCACCTGAAGGCCCAGTTATCGGGAGGTTGAGGTGGGAGGATCCCTTGAGCCCCAAAGTTCAAGACTGCAGTGAGTTATGATCACGACACTACACTCCAGCCTGGGCAACGAAACGAGACCATATCTCTAAACATAAGTAAATAAACAAACATTAAATGGGACCACTTGTTTAATTAACTTCTTACATTTACAAGATTACAAATGTATTGTTCCTGGACATGTGGCACATTAGCAGGGATGACTGCAGTAGTACTGAGTATGTTATCACTCTGCTTCCCAAATTGCTATCTCTGGAGTACTTATAAAAGAGAATGATCTCGTAGAAAATGCCCTTGTTTGCTACTACACCTATTTTGTACTTCCCATCTCAAGTTAAGTTTTCAGAGACAAGGGCATTATAATATTCTCCAAACAGCTGAAAACAGTAGTTTGCAACCACTTTCCACACCCGTTCCTAATTTTCTTCTCTATTTTTTTTTCATTGAACTTGCATACTATATAATTTAGTTCTTTACTATTATCTCTCTCCTAACTAAATGTAAGCTGAGAGCAGGTATTTTTGTTTTGTTCAGTAATGTAACAATAATGGCTAATAAAGGCTTGGCGCCTGTGGCTCAACAGGCTAAGGCGCCAGCCATGTACACCTGAGCTGGTGGGTTCAAATCCAGCCTGGGCCCACAAAACAACAATGACAGCAGCAACCAAAAAATGGCCGGGCATTGTGGCAGGCACTTGTAGTCCCAGCTACTTGGGAGGCAGAGGCAAGAGACTCGCTTGAGCCCAGGAATTGGAGATTGCTGTAGGCTGATGCCACAGCACCCTATCCAGGGTGACAGCTTGAGGCTCTGTCTCAAAATAATAATAATAATAATAATAAATAAATAAATATACCATTAAAAAAACAATGGCTAATAAGGCTAGAATGCATAAGGTATTCAAATTATTTGTTAAAAAGAATTTGCAAATACATTATCACAGATATTTCTTCATATGGCTGCATTTTGTTCCACTCAGGAAGAGCCAAATTCATCTCTGAACTTTGGATATCTATTTCTCCTCTTTTTGTGCATGGGTCACAGAATTCCTACCTATCCTTCAAGCAGTAAAAATCAACTAATTGTTCTAAGGCAGTAATTATGCACAAGGCATTCTGTTTCAGCAAGCAAAACAACTTTCAAGAGCAATTTGTCATCCATCTTTCTTTATATTTGTGGCTTTAATTGCCATTCATCACAGTCTAAACCTATTCATTTATACTAAATCACTCCACACTGCCATAACTTCATTGTTCATAATGTGTTATATTGGAATGATTCATTGATCTTACTAATATAATTGGCTTACCTAGAGTTATTTTGGCAGACCTGAAATTCTGGAAGGGCTGTTATGAATCCTTTCCAAGGATGTGAATTCCCTCCTAAGCACTAGCATCAGGAAGATCTTCATTGTCTTGTCATTTTTGTGTCCATCCTTTCAACTCACTCATCCATTCAAAGATTACACATCAATTTTACAGAAATTTTCACTGCTTATCCCTACAAAATCTTTGCTGAACCCACTAGATTATGTCCACAAAAGTAGGTCTTCTTTATTAATATTACCAACAAACTAAAAGCATGATCTACAGCAAGAGCTCAAAAAAAGTTCTGTTGAGGCTGGGCCTGGTGTCTCACGCCTATAATCCTAGCACTCTGGGAGGCTGAGACAGGTGGATTGCTTGAGCTGAGGAGTTCCAGACTAGCTTAAGCAAAAGTGAGACCTCATCTCTACTAAAAATAGAAAAAAAAAAACTAGCCAAGCACCTGTAGTCCCAGCTACTTGGGAGGCTGAGGCAAGAGTATCCCTTGAGCCCAAGAGTTTGAGGTTGCTGTGAGATACCCAGAGTGACAAGAGACCCTGTCTCCCCCCCAAAAAAAGTTCTGTTGCAAAAGTGGTGGGTACTTCATACTTTTATTGCTAATTTCCAAATGTATAATCTGGTGAAAGTCAATGTACACAGACCTATCAAGATACTTTGTTGGTCAATCAAACCGGACCAGGTGGCTTGAGTTTAGATCACCAGGGTAGGCAGAATCCTAAACTGGCTTCCCAAGAGGTCCCACCCTAATCTCTCAGACAAGAAATATGAAAGTTAATGTTTGTGATTATGTTACATGACCTGGAGAAAGCTTTCCAGATGAAATTAAAATTTATAATCAATGCTGAATGATGGTTGGGTTCAGGAAGAGATAAAAGAGGAAATTGCTAAATTCTTCAAACATAACAATGAAGATACAAGTTACCAAAAGCAGTTCTGAAAGAAAAATTTATCGCACTAGATGCCTGTGTTCTAAAAACATAGGGAACCCATCAACAAACTCACAAACCATCATATGGAATTGGAAAAAGAAGAACAACCTAATCCTAAACCCAGCAGAAGAAAAGAAATAACCAAAATTAAATCAGAGATTAATGAAATTAAAGACAAAAAAAAAAATCATTCACAAATTAACAAAACTAAAAGTTGGTTTTTTTAAAAAATAGATAAACCTTTTGCCACACTAACTAGAAACAGAAAAGTAAAATGTCTAGTAACCTCAATCAGAAATGAAAAAGGGGAAATAAAAACAGATTTCATAGAGATAAAAGAGATTATCTCTGGATACTAAAAGAAATCCTATGACCAGAAATTTGACAATGTGGAGGAAGTGGATCAATACTTGGAATCACACCCTCTCCCTAGACTTAACCCAGAAGAAACAGATCTCCTGAAAAGACCAATTTCAAGCACTGAGATCAAAGAAACATTAATGCCCTGGTCCTGGGTGGCACCCGTAGCTCAGTGGGTAGGTTGCCAGACACATACACTAAGGGTGACAAGTTTGAGCCCAGCCTGGGCCTGCTAAACAACAATGACAACTACAACAACAACAAAAAAAATAGCTGAGTGTTATGGCAGGCACCTGTAGTCCCAGCTATTTGGAAGGCTGAGGCAAGAGAATTGCTTAAGCCCAAGAGCTGGATGTTGCTGTGAGTTGTGATGCCATGGTACTCTACCGAGGGTGACATAGTGAGACTTTGTCACACACACGTACAAAAAAAATGCCCTGGTCCAGATGGCTTTACACCAGAATTCTATCAAACCTTTAAAGAAGATTTTATGCTCATACTGTAGAAACTATTCCAAAAAATCAAGAAGGAACAAATCTTCCCCAACACGTTCTACAAAACAAACATCACCCTGATACCAAAACCAGAAAAAGACCCAAATAAAAAGGAGAACTTCAGACCAATTTCACTAATGAATATAGATGCAAAAATTCTCAGTAAAATTCTAGCCAATAGATTACAACTTCTCATTAAAAAAGTCATACATCACACAAAAAAAGTCAATGAAGTTAAGTTTCATCCCAGGGATACAAGGCTGGTTTGACACATGCAAGTCCATAAACTTAATTCATCATATCAACAGAAGCAAAAACAAAGACCATCTGATCTTGTCAATAGATGCAGAAAAAACATTTGATAAAATTTAGCATCTTTTTCTAATTAGAACTCTGAAGAAAACAGCATAGGTGGCACATTTCTTTTTTTTTTTTTTTTTTTGAGACAGAGCCTCAAGCTGTCACCCTGGATAGAGTACCGTGGCATCACAGCTCACAGCAACCTCCAATTCCTGGGCTCAAGCGAGTCTCCTGCCTCCGCCTCCCAAGTAGCTGGGACTGCAGGCACCCGCCACAACGCCCGGCCATTTTTTTTTTTGGTTGCAGCTGTCATTGTTGTTTGGTGGGCCCGGGCTGGATTCAAACCCACCAGTTCAGGTGTACATGGCTGGTGCCTTAGCCTGAGTCACAGGCGCCGAGCCAGGTGGCACATTTCTTAAATGAATTGAAGCCATCTACAACAAACCCACAGCTAATATTAAACTGAATGGAGTAAAACTGAAAGCTTGTCCACTTAGAACTGGAACAAGACAAGGTTGTCCTCTATCACCACTACTATTCAACACAGTGCTGGAAATTCTAGCTAATACAAACAGGCAAGAGAAGGAAATAAAGGACATCCAAATGGGGGCAAAGGAGGTCAAACTCTTCCTCTTTGCTGATGATATGATCTTATACTTACACAACCCTCAAGACTCAACCATACAACTCCTGGAAGTGACCAAAAAATACAGTAATGTCTCAAGATATCAAATCAATGTCCACAAATCGGTAGCCTCTGGATATGCCAATTATAGCCAACATGAGAAGGTAATCAACAAAATTCCCTTCACAATAGGGTCAAAGAAAATGAAATACCTAGGAATATACCTAACAAAAGAGGTGAAGGACCTCTATAAAGAAAATTATGAAACCCTAAGAAAAGAAATAGCAGAAGACATTAGCAAATGGAATAATGTACCATACTCATGGCTGGGAAGAATCAACATTGTTAAAATGTCTGTACTTCCCAAAGCAATCTACCGATTCAACGCAATCCCCATGAAAATACCATCATCATACTTTCAAGATTTGGAAAAAATAATTCTTTGTTTTGTATGAAAGCAGAAAAAATCCCATATAGCCAAGGCAATTCTTAGCAATAAAAACAAAGCTGGGGCATCAATCTATCAGACTTTAGGCTATACTAAAGGCCATAGTGATCAAAACAGCATGGTATTGGCACATCTGGAACCAAATAGAAATGAAACTAAGATCTTACAGCCACCTAATCTTTGATAAACCAAACAAGAATATACTGGGGGAAAGAATCCCTATTCAATAATTGGTGCTGGGAGAACTGGATAACCACATGTAAAAGACTGAAACTAGACCCACACCTTTCTCCACTCACTAAAACTGATTCAAGATGGATAACAGTTTTAAATCTAAGACATGAAACAATAAAAATCCTCAAAGACCAACTGTGGGGAAAACACTTTAAGTTATTGGACTGGGGAAAGACTTTATGAAGAAGACTTCAGTGGCAATTTCAAAAACAAAAATAAACTAATGGGACTTAATTAAATTGAACAGCTTCTGTACAGCTAAGGAGACAACAACCAAAGCAAACAGACAACCATCAGAATGGGAAAAGATATTTGCATACTATGAGTCAGACAAAAATTTGATAAGTAGGGTAATTGGTGGTACCACACCTATGGTGCGTCTTAGAAGGGTACAGATGAAACTTACCAAATGCAGAATATAAATGTCTGAACACAATAAGAAAATGCCATGAAGGCTATGTTAACCAGTTTGATGAAAATATTTCAAATTGTATATAAAACCAGCACAATGCACCCCATGATTGCATTAATGTACACATCCATGATTTAATAAAAAAATAAAATAGTTAAACCCCAGAAAAAAGTTTGATAACTAAGATTCACATAGAACTTGTTAATCAACATGAAAAAAACAACAATCCTTTGTATCAATGGGCAAGAGAGATGAATAGAAACTTCTCTAAAGAAGACAGATGAATGGCTAACAAACATATGAAAAAGTGCTCATTGTGTCTAATTGTCAGAGAAATGCAAATTAAAACCACCCTGAGATATCACCTAACTCAAGTGAGAATGGCCCATATTACAAAATCTCAAAGCTACAGATGCTGGTGTGGATGTGGTGAGATGGCAATACTTTTATACTGCTCATGGGACTGTAAACTAATACAACCTCTTTGGAAGGAAGTAGGAAGAATCCTCAAAGGACTCAAATTAGACCTCCTATTTGATTCTGTAATCTGATTACTGGGCATCTACCCAGAAGAAAAAAAAAAATCATTTTATCATAAGGACATGTGCACTAGACTCTTTATTGCAGCTCAATTTACAACTGCAAAACTGTGGAAAAACCTAAATGCCCACCAATCCAGGAATGGATTAACAAGCTGTGCCATATGTATACTATGGAATACTATTCAGTCACTAAAAAAGATAGAGACTATACATCAGCAGTTCTCAACCTGTGGGTTGCGACCCACAGGAACTGTATTAAAGAGTTATGGCACTAGGAAGGTTGAGAACCACTGCTATACATCTTTTGTATTAATCTGAATGGAGGTGGAACATTCTTCTTAGTAAAGCATCACAAGAATGGAGAAGAATCCAATGTACTCGATTACAATATGAGGACAATTGATGACCTAGCACATAGTGAGGGGTGGTGGAATGGGGGAGCAGAAAAAGGGAAGGAGGGAGGGAAGGGGTTGGGGTCATCATGTGTGACACATCTCTTGCCAGCAGGACACAATGTAGCAGGTACTTTACCTAACAAATGCAATCAGCATAACCTGGTTCTCTGTACCCCTAATGAATTTAAAAAAAAAAAAAAAAGTTATGGCTTGTTTACCTGTAGCTCAGTAGTTAACACCCTGGGTGGCGGGTTCGAACCTGGACCAGACCTGCTAAACAACAAAAAAAAAGCTGGGTGTTTTGGTGGGCGCCTATAGTCCCAGCTACTTGGGAGGCTGAGGCAATAGAATTGCTTAAGCCCAAGAGTTTGAGGTTGTGTGAGCTGTGACATCACAGCACTCTACTGAAGGTGACATAGTGAGACTCTCTCCAAAAAAAAGAAAAAAGTTATAATCAGATGAGTTTGCGTTAATTAAGAGGAATATTGTGGCAGGAAATCAGAGAGACTCCAAGGGTAAGAATGTACCAATGCCAACTAAAAGATGGGGGAGGCCATGTGTCAAGAAGTCCGAGTGGTTCCCAGGAGCTGAAGAAGGCACTTGACAGCCAGCAAGGGAATGGGGACCTCAGACCTATGATGCAAGCATCTGAATCCTGGCAACAAACTCAATGAGCTTAGAAGCAGATCCTCCCCTAGAGACTCCAGATGATAGCCCAGCCTGCCTCTCAGCTTGATTTCAGCTTAAGACCCTAAGCAAAAAATTTAGTTTGGTTAAACCCACCTGCATTTCTGACCCACAGAGCAGTGAGGTTACATATAAGATATTAAGCTACTAACTTTTTGATAGCTTGTGAAGCAGCAATAGAAAACTAACATAAATAATCATTCTGTACTAGTGTTTCTTTGCAATGACCAAATCCTGTGATTAAAGCAGGATTTTCACCAACTCATTTACTATTATATAAGCCCTCCTGCTTTTCCCTTTCCTGAATTTCTGCTTTCTTTTTCAGTGTCTATGGAAATACTATCCAAGAAAGTTCTACTTGAAATTAGTTTTTATATTTAAAAATAAATTAAGGTACTAAAAAAACAAAAAACTTCTTTGGACAGTGTCCAGCTCATAATACTACCCTTTACAATCAACCCATATCCTGAATCAAGGATCAAACAATAAATAAGAAATTATTATAATCAACCCACAAAGATAAATCGGATAATTAAACTCATCAGTAACCAAAAAGGTCCACCAAATCCATGCCAATAAATTTGTAAAAATAAAAAAGTACAATACAAATAAAATCAATTTTGAAAGTGCAAATCTCTAATGAGAACTTACTGTCTCAACATAGAAAACAGTCAAATAATTATATACACTGAGTCAGAAAATTATTTTAATAGTTACAAAACTTTTTTTTTTTTTTTACAGAATCAGTATAAAATAGCAGTTGATTTCTCCATAATTATCAGAATTATTTATATTTGAGTTCTTGGCTAAGTGAGGCTGAAATCAACAAAAGGTCTTGGACTGTTGGCTCAGAAATCATCCTAGGAAGCCTGCCCTGTTGATATCTGTCATGCTTAGCTCTTATGAGATGACCCGGTCCTTTAAATAAAAAGTATCTCTCTTTTTTTTATTCATTCTTTGGAGGCTTGAAGTGAATTCGGCAGCGTTCATTAAACACCTATAATATTTAAACAGAAATAAAAGTCACTGAGTCAACCTGTAATAAGGCAGGCCTGGAACTAAATTCAACACAGTGTGCTTCAGGAAGATATTACCATTTTTGTTCCAACTCACCAGATGTAGGAAACAGAAGAGTTTCCTTAACAGTTCAAACTGACTTATCAGGTGCTAAGTATATAAAAGGTCTTAATGTCCAATTTTAATACAGCAAAACATCTGTAAGTTGACCACCCAAGGGACTGTAATTAACTAGTCAACAAACGGAAGTGGTCATCATAAGGAACTAGGCCCATTGTACTAATACGTACATGTGGTGCATGTCCAGTCTATGAAAATTAGGTCAACGTAAGGAGGTGATCAATGTAGGGGATGGTCAGCTATCGAGGTTCTACTGTATTTTTAATAAAATTAAGTTATTCAAGGAAAAACCATTCAGAGAGACTGGTGGCACCTGTGACTCAGTGAGTAGGGTGCCGGCCCCATATACCCAGGGTGCTGAGTTTAAACCCAGCCCTGGCCACTCTGCAACAAAAAATAGCCGGGTGTTGTGGCAGGCGCCTATAGTCCCAGCTACTTGGGAGG
>CAUYON010158178.1:0-30223 GCA_963573935.1 Arctocebus calabarensis | reverse complement strand
TGAGCCCAGGAATTGGAGGTTGCTGTGAGCTGTGATGCCACAGCACTATCCAGGGTGACAGCTTGAGGCTCTGTCTCAAAAAAAAGAAAAAAGAAACTGTCCCGAGTGTGAGCAGGTGTGCACGAATCCACTGTGCCAGGTGGGGAGCTTGTGGGCAGCTTGCCCTTGGAGACCTGGTTCTCAGCTATTGTTCTACCAGCCCCCAAGACCTGCCAGACCCACTCCTGAGGGGTGCACAGCAGTGCTTCTGGGTGTGCGGGTCAGGGAGGTAGAGCTGCACTTCACACCTCTCCCTCCGCCCCACAGTGTTTCCGAATCCAGGGCCAGGACCCCCAGGACCGGGTGAAGTGGTCAGAGGCTCAGTTCTCCTGTGAACAGCAAGAAGCTCAGCTTGTCACCATTGCAAACCCCTTAGAACAAGGTAGGGCCCAGTGCCAGGGAGGCCCCAGTAATCCTCTGACGTAGTTTCCTCAAGTGGCTAGAGCAGAGCCAGCAGGGCCACCCTGTCCTTCATGACTCTCTTTTGGGCTCTATAGCATTCATTACCGCCAGCCTGCCCAATGTGACCTTTGACCTTTGGACTGGCCTCCATGCTGCCCAGAGGGACTTCCAGTGGGTGGAGCAGGAGCCTCTGCTATATACCAACTGGGCACCTGGGGAGCCCTCTGGCCCTAGCCCTGCTCCCAGCGGCAACAAGCCGGTGAGGATACCTACCCCGCACCCCCTCTCCACCCTCTAGCCTTTGGAGCTGCCTTCGCCCTGGGATCTCCCCTCTGCCAGCCTTTTTGCTCACATTGCAGCCTTTTGGGGGCAGTGGTACAGGGGGGCAGCTGCCGGGGCTCCCCTGAGCAGCTCACTCCCCCCAGACCAGCTGTGCGGTGGTCCTGCACAGCCCTTCAGCCCACTTTACTGGCCGCTGGGACGATCGGAGCTGCACAGAGGAGACACATGGCTTCATCTGCCAGAAAAGCACGGGTATGTGTCACCATACCTGAGCCTGGAATCCCCAGCCAGGCCCAGGAGGGGTGAAATGTGGTCCCTGGCCTCACGGGGCTCTTGGTCCCCCCGAGTGTTTATCTGCTTGGGAAGCAGATGGGCAGAGAGGTGTCCATAAGACAGACAGTGAGTGCCCAGGGGCTCAGGAGGAAGGTTTGGGGGTACTGAGGGCTGACAGGGAAGGCCAGACAGTAAACTGCGGGAAGTGCTGGTGTCAGGGACTGTGAGGTTCCATGGCCAAGGTTCCCTCCACCCTAGGTTCCACAGGTGGGCATAGGTCAAGGCTCTAGCTGCAACCTCTGTGCAATAGCAAACAGGCATCATTAATAATAACAGTGGTGAATTCTGAGTCATCTGTGCAACCAGTAGAGCCTGGTCTTTACCCATGTCC
Source organism: Arctocebus calabarensis (assembly GCA_963573935.1). Lineage (NCBI taxonomy): Eukaryota > Metazoa > Chordata > Mammalia > Primates > Lorisidae > Arctocebus > Arctocebus calabarensis. The sequence goes on along the minus strand of CAUYON010158178.1, from coordinate 28,836 downwards.
AGCGTTGCCCTGGCTTGTGCCTGGGAGTGGGGTGAAGGAGGCAGAGCCCAGCCTGAGCCTGCCCCCTTCCCCATAGACACCTCCCTGAGCCCGTCCCCAGCGGCGTCACTCCCTGCCCCGGGCTCCGAGCTCTCCTACCTCAACAGTACCTTCCGGCTGCTGCAGAAGCCACTGCGCTGGCATGATGCCCTCCTGCTGTGCGAGAGCCGCAACGCCACCCTAGCCCGGGTGCCCGAGCCCTACACCCAGGCCTTCCTGACGCAGGCTGCCCGGGGGCTGCGCATACCACTCTGGATCGGGCTGGCCAGTGAGGAGGTGGGGGCCCTCTCCTGCCTGGCACTCTCCCCATCCCTTCCCATCCCTGCCTTCTCTGCCCCTCCCTGACTATTCCCCTTCCTCCTACCCATGGCTCCATTTGCCCAGGGCACCCGGCAGTACTCCTGGGTCTCAGAGGAGCCGCTGAACTACGTGAGCTGGCAGGACGGGGAGCCCCAGCAGGCAGGGGGCTGTGCCTACGTGGATTTGGATGGGACCTGGCGCACCACCAGCTGTGACACCAAACTGCAAGGGGCCGTGTGTGGGGTTCACGGTGGTGAGTGCCTACCTGCTGCAGCCCAGGGGTGGTGAGGTGTCAGTGGTCCCAGGGAGGATGCTGGTTCATTTCCTCAGTCTTGTACCTCCACAGGCACCCCACCTTCCCGAAAAATCAGCTACCATGGCAGCTGTCCCCAAACCCTGGCGGACTCTGCGTGGATTCCCTTCCGGGAGCATTGCTACTCCTTCCATATGGAGCTGCTGATGGGCCACAAGGAGGCACTGCAGCGCTGCCAGAGAGGTGGGTGACGGCCCGCAGCATACAGGGGGCATGGCAGGTGGCCCCCGCCCGTCCTGGACACTCAGAGACTCCTGAATGCAGTCCCCACGCTGCACCCTACCCACAAACAGCACAAGTCCCCCTGCGTACACATGCACAGGCGCACACATGTGCATATACTCCAACCCGTGCTGTACTCAGGCTGCCAGAGAGAAGGGCTTGGGAGGCTGGGAGGTGGGAGAGGATGACTGATGGGCCTCCCTTGTGTCCAGTGGGCGGGGCTGTCCTGTCCATCTTGGATGAGATGGAGAACGTGTTTGTCTGGGAGCACCTGCAGAACTATGAGGGCCAGAGTCGGGGCGCCTGGCTGGGCATGAACTTCAACCCCAAAGGTGAGTACCCTGTGTGGGTGAGGAGTGTCAGTCCTTAGGCTGTGGAGGACACAGTCCTTCTCTGCAGGGCAAGGAGAAAGTAGGGGCAGGACTGATGCTAGAACAGGAGGGCTCTTGTCCACCTCCTCTGCCCCCTCGGCCTAGCTTCTACACCCCTCAGTGCCCTCTCTCCTCTAGGAGGCACCCTGGTCTGGCATGACAACACAGCGGTGAACTACTCCAACTGGGGGCCCCCTGGCCTGGGCCCCAGCATGCTGAGCCACAACAGCTGCTACTGGATCCAGAGCAGCAGCGGCCTTTGGCGCCCTGGCGCCTGCACCAACATCACCATGGGTGTTGTCTGCAAGCTCCCTCGTGGTGAGCCTCTGTCCACTCCACATAGCTGGTCCTGGGGTGGGGACAGGGGTCAAGATGGATGGGAAGACCGGGCAGCTGGGATAAGTCAGGAATGCCAGAGGTCAGCAGACCTCTGCAGTGGTTAAGGATTCAGGTTCTAGCCACATCATTCATCAACTCTTGACCTTGGGCAAGTTATTTACACTGCATGGCCTCAGTTTTCTCATAAGTAAAATGGGAATAATAATAGTAGCTGCATCATGGAGTTACAGTGAAGAGGAAATGAGTTAGTGAAGCATCTGACTGACACTGGGGCAGTGTGTTCTATGTGCTTGCTAAGTTGTTATGATTGTGTTGTCACCATGTTATTAACCAGCCCCCTCCCTGGTGCCCACAGGCGAGCAGAGCAGCTCTTCCCCATCAGGTGAGTGGAAGGCAGTGCTGAGAGGAGCCCTTGCCCCTGCCCTTTCTTTCCCCACAGAGGGCAGGTAAGCAGGAGGCCAGGGGGCTGGCAGATGGGCAGGGCAGGGGCTGACGCCTACCGCCTGCCTCCCTGCAGCCGCGCTCCCAGAGAACCCTGCGGCCCTGATAGTGGTGCTGATGGCAGTGCTGCTGCTTCTGGCCCTGCTTACCGCGGCTCTCATCCTCTACCGGCGGCGCCAGGGCATGGAGCAGGGGGCCTTCGAGGGTGCCCGCTATAGCCGCAGCAGCTCTGGCCCAGGCGAGGCCACAGAGAAGAACATCCTGGTGTCCGACATGGAAATGAATGAGCAGCAAGACTAGAGTGAAGGGCATGGGCAGGGCCAGGGCAGGAGGAGCTGGGGAGCTGGGGCCCCCACCTGGTTGGCCAGGCCCCCACCAGCTGCCCGTCCAGTGGCCTATAGAGGGGTGCCTTGGGAGTCCCTGGTGGGAGTCAGGGCTGGACAGGCCTGGGCTGGTGGGGTCCCACCCTCCCGTGAGGGGTGGGCTGAGACCCGGCTGAGTGCAGTGTGGAGTTTCCTTTTCTGGGGGCCTGAGGTCTTGTCACCTGGGCCTTTGCCTCCATGGTAACCACAAGCAAGATGGGAGGGGATGAGGGAGCCTCTTTGTGCCTCTTTCTCCCCAGGCCCCCCAGCCCAGGCCTGTTGACCCATGCCCAGCACCCCTTCTTATTTGCAGAGCCTGAGGAACCTTCCTGGCCCCTTGGGCAGCTCTCTGTCTCTTCTCTCTTCCCACCTGGCAGCCTCAGCTCTGCACCCCTCACCTGGCCCTCTGCCCCCTTCTAACCCAGCACTTCCTGCTAAGCCAGGGCGCTGGGCTGTGGGAAGCTCTTTTGTTCTTGGTGAGGGTCAGCTGGAGGGGGCTGAGTATCTGTCATTCCTGTGCCTGCTGGGCTGGCCACGGGGCTGAGAACCAGGCACCAGTGTGGTGTCTGCTGGGCTGGAGACAGGACTGGGGAGAGACACCCCAACCTCCCAAGGTGGGGCTGGGCTGGGGTGTCATCTCCTATCGTTCAGGGGAGGGTTTTGTCCCTGAAAGAGTCCCCTGTGGGGACCAAGTTCCCTAATGTCTCCAGCTCCTGACTCTGGTTTGGAGAGAGGGGAGAGGGTTGCCAGAGACCTGGGTAGGAGCAGGAGATAGAGGTGGCTCCAGGTGCCCACCCTCAAGTGAGGCCTAAAGAGCAGCACCTGAGCCCCCAGAGTGGCCCGCTGCTCGGTGCCAGGGAGCTGACACCAACCCAGCGCCCTTCCTAGAGGTCGCAGGCCTAGCCAGGACACAGTGTTCGGCCAGTGTCCTAGTGCCACAGCGTGGGACAATGTGAACGTGGACTCTAAGACATCGTCCCTTTTTTATAGTTCTTGATTTTCTTTTTTAATGTGCCCTTCTTATTTTAAAAAAAAGAAAAAAAAGAAAAGCAAACAAATAAAACACCTTTAAGAGGCTTGAGAGATAAGCTTGTCTCTTGTGGGCCTGGCTCCTCACATTCCTCCCAAGGTAAAGGTTCTTGGTAGAGCTTCCCTCACGTGCTCCTCCACAGTCCGCATTTTCATCTATGTCTCTGGGCTCCTTGGGGACACTTCGCTGCCATCTCTCCTCTGGGCACTCAACCTCCTGGGCCTGCCTTGCTCTGAGTATGGGTGAGAGCTCAGAAGCCAGGCACCTGCTGCCCAACAGCCGTGTGACCTCAGGCAACTCGGAGGGTGGGAAGATCAGGACCCACGTCCTAGGGCAGTCGCAAGGATATTTGAGGTTTAGGGAGGTTGTCTTTGAGGAGCACTTAGAACAGCGCCTTGGTCTGTAAAGTGCTAGCTGGTACTATTATTTCTGGGCCAAATCTCCAAGGGGAGCATTGGATATGCCTGGGCCAGCACTGGGGGGAGGCTCAACATCACTGTCCTCCCAAGCTGGCATCACACCTGCCTTCTGGCTGTTAAACAGTTCACCCCTGTCCTTGAGGAGCATAAGGCCAGGGAAGGTTTGCTCTGTGTAGCTGGGGAGGGTCTCACCAGAGGGAGTGAGCAATGCAAGTATCTTCTTACTAACAAAGCAGAATGTTTCGAGAGTGCAATCTCTCCCAGCAAATACTTGCATTGATCCCACCCGGAATCAAATACTTGCCTTCCACTCACCTGATGGGGAAGAGCTGCTCTGCTCGCCTGTGGGCATCAGGGAGGAGGCCGGTTAAATAACATGGTAACAACATGGGGGACTGACAGAGGATAGGCTTGGAGGAGGGAGATGAAAGGGGCAGATGGGGTGAAGGGGTCCACAGAGTCAGCTTGCCCGAGGCCTCAAGACCTTCGAAGGCAGTGGCAGAGTGTGGACATTATTTTATTACAGTGGGAAGTCAATGGGAATGGCTGATCTGACCAACTTTCTAACGAGACCATTCTGCCTGGGATATGGGACATTGACTATGGGTGGGAAGCCTGGAGTGAAAGCAGGAAGAACTGTGCGGAAGTAATAATTCAGGCACGGAAGACAGTAGTTTGGGTCAGGACTGAAGCAGTGTGTGTGTGTTGCCCTGTTCGTGATTTTTAAAATAACTTTCTACTCTTCTGAATATAAGCAATGCAGCCACATGGTTCAAAACCTATGCTGTCAACGGTAGTTACTGAGCAGTCCTGCTCCTACCCGGTCTCATCCGGCCTGTCCCCCCAGCCCTGTCCATTTCCTGTGTCTCTTTCCAGTGTTTATGAAAACACAAGTAATCATGAACTCAGGGTTTGTCTGGAGAGATGGCAGACCCATGTGCTGGGGGTTGGATTCACTGCCACTGCCGGAGAGGCAGTGAGGGTTGGGAAACAGTCCGGAGGTGGGGAGCCCTGGGGAAGGAGGAAAGCCCAGGGCTGTGGCCAGGCCCAGAGGACTCCCCCCAGCTCCCTTCTCTGTGCAGCCCCAGCAGCGACAGGGCCTGTGGAGGGGCAGTCCTTAATGATTAATCCACTTCACTCTGAAGTGACTGCCTCTCCAAACCTGGGGCCACAACAGCTCCCTTTGTGAGTTAAGTGCCCTGCCATTGGCCATAGCCCCAGGATCACTTGACCAGGCTTCTGGGGGACAGACCCCCCCCATCCTCCCGCCCCAGCTGACCCTTGCTTTGGGAGAAAAGAGGCTGAGAGGTGAAGGCAGGGTCACCAGCTTGTGAGGGGGAGAAGGGGTAGTGGCTGAGGAGGGATGTCTGCTGTCCTGTCTCTCTGCTTTCCTCAGGTACCTGGGGGCCCTCCAGCACCTGGGGCTCCCTGCAGACCTTGTTCTAAGCCTCCATCTTGGGGCCTCCACTACTGTGGCTCTCTGAAGAGGAAGGTGCCAGGCCAGTGCACCAGGACATCAGTGTCTGGGCCTGAACCGGGCAGTCTTCTTTCTGCTCACTTCATTTCAATAAACACCAAGCACTTCCTCCACGTGCCAGGCTCTTTGCTGGGTGGCAGGTGCCCTGCGGCATATCCTGGTGGGCCTGGGCAAAGGACACTGCATGCTGGGCACTGGGCCCAACCTTCACCTGCAGGGCTAACCCACCCTGCTCTGGCACTCAATGCTCAGTGACGCTCACTGAGTCAGTCCATGAATGAAAGGGAGACTGGGGCAGTCCTCCAGACCTCTGCTTGTCATGCCAGAGATGGCCTCCTTCCAGGTGTCCTGGCAGAGCCGGCCTGGCCTAGTGGGCAGGACTGTGAGGCCGCAGGGGTGAGGAGCCACTAGCCACACCATATGGCACTCCTGGAACGGAGCTGCCGGGGTCCTGCCAAGTGCCTGGAGCACCAGAGTCTGAGTAAAGAACTGCATCTTGAGGGAGGACCCTGAGGAAAGCAGGCAGGCAGCAAAGGGGGGAAAGGGAAAAGGACAGCAAGGAAATGAGGAGGGGCTCTGGGGGGACCAGCATGAGATGAAAGTGCCCAGATGTTCAGGCCTGCCTTTTTTTTTTTTTTTTTTGTAGAGACAGAGTCTCACTTTCTCGCCCTCGGTAGAATGCCGTGGTGTCACACAGCTCACATCAACCTCCTACTCCTGGGCTTAGGCGATTCTCTTGCCTCAGCCTCCTGAGTAGCTGTGACTATAGGCGCTGGCCACAACGCCCGGCTATTTTTTTGTTTTGCGGTTTGGCTGAGGCTGGGTTTGAACCCGCCACCTTTGGCATATGGGGCCGGTGCCCTACTCGCTGAACCACAGGTGCCACCCCTGCCTTGGTTTTTTTCACTATTATCTGAGAGGCGAGGGGCTGCCAAGAGGCCCCAGGAAAAGATTTTAGTCTCACTCCCACCGAACCAGCCCCATTTGCGAGGCAGATTCCGATCCTTCCTCATCTAGAGCAGCTGGCCGGATGCCAGCACCGGGGAAGACAGGGAGGGGGCAGTGAGCAGGCCTTTCCTGCTTGAGATGGCCTTGTTGCTGGCACCAAGGTTCAAGGCCACATGCTGAGGAGTGCAGAACCTTGACTATCTTCTTACAGCTTCTCATGGCAGAACTTCAATTTTAGCCATTTCAGGGAAACCCTGATCAATTAAAGTTTCCCTTCCAATTGGCCTTTTCTCCTTTATTTCCAGCAACCTCTTAGTTCTGAGGTGAGTCCTTAGAACTTACGGAGTGTCCAGGTATTGTGGTGGGGGCATTACTGGTCCCTGTCACGGTATGTCCCTACAGGCTTCCATGGGGATATGCTGCTCTTCTGCGTGTCTCTGGGCCTTGGGAAGCTTGGATGGTATCTTTCCCCATTTGGGGCTGCAGTGGGCTCTGGGTGCTGCCTCTGACCTACTGTTCCTCCATGATAATGAGGAACAGTATTGAGTATTTATGTGCAGATTCTGTTCTAGTTGCTTACCACGTGTTCATCCTCCCCAAACACGACGAGGTAGGCGCTGTTGTCTCCACTTTACAAATGAGGAAACTGAGGCACAAAGAGGTGAAGAACTTGCCTTGCCCTCCTCTACCCTCCCTGCACTATAAAAAGTATTGCAGGGTGGGCAGCAAGGACTGGAGCGTGCCCCTGGGAGCTTGCAGTCAGGATCTGAGACTCAAGAACTTTGTCTCACCTGGCATCTGCCGAGAGTTCCATCAGGCTAAGAACAGCCTCTTTGCGTTCTTCTCTGGCCCCCTTCCCTGGGCAGTGGAGGGGGTACCTGGCTCACCTGGGCTGGGACAGGGATGTGGGATCAGTCACATATTAGACATTCATGCCATTGTGGCTATTTTAAAGTTCACGCTTGCCTCCTGACAGGAGCCGACTCGCCCGCAGGCCCTGTAGCAATAGGGTGCGCGCTCCCATTCGCACCAGCCTGGACTGGTGGTTTGGGGTAGCTCCCTGTTCCGCACATGTGGATTCTCAGCTTGCTGACCTGGCCTTGAGGCCCCTGGGCTCCCCCATCCAATGACCCCATTCTAGCCAGCTGCTCCCACCCCACCTCTCTGCTTGCCTGGGCCCCACCAGCCTTCACGGCCTTTTGCTGCACCCCTCTGCTCTGTGACAGCATATTCCCCTGACTTTGGAGCTGGTTACGGATGTTTCCCTCTGTCTCTAGCAGCAGAGTACAGCGATCAGGAGCATGGCCTTGGCTGACAGACCCACTTACATCTGGCATGACATGGGCGTGTCACTTTCCTCCCATGCAATATAGGGTTAATACCTGCCTCATGGGCTGATTGTAAGGTTGAGAGAGAAATGCAAATGCTTAATCCCAGGCCCTGGTTGTAGGAAGGACTCTATAAACACACCCATGGGCTCATATGCTTTGACAGTCCTGTTGTCCAAAGGAGACTGAGTGCCAGTTCGTCCCTCGTCCTCACAACCCAGCATGTAGCTGGCTGATGGTTGATGAACGTTTGAGGGTCATGATGCCAGCTCTTCAAGAAAGATACAGTGTCCCACCACTGTAGCTCAGCCTCTAATAGATTCTGGCAACAATGACCCAGTTAGAGGGTGAAGCTATCTGTCCTTCGCCACTGCTTTTTAGAACCTTAAGCCACGAAAAGCCCCACACTATAGGCAGATCCCTGGGCTGTGGGATGCTGACTTGGTGGCTCAGGTAGTCACCAGCTCTCCTGTGTCTCGTCCTGGACCTCATAGGAGGCATTCCTGGTTGGGTGGAAATCCCTAAAGTCATAGTTTCCTGTCTTTGTCTCTTCCCTTCCCTCCCCTTCCCTTTTCCCTTCTCCTTTCCTCTTTCCCTTCTGTTCCTTTTTCTCTCTCCTGAATAGTTTCTCTTTCTTGTCTTTTCTTTCTTTCCCTCCCTTCCTTCCTTTTCTGTCTCAGAAAGAAAGAATAGGCTTCTTCTGTTGCTCAGGCTGGAGGGCAGTGGCACAAGCACTATAATTCTGAACTTCTGGGCTCCCACAATTCTCCTGCCTCAACTTCCCAAGTCTGGGAGCACAGGCACGCCACCATGTCTGGCTAATCTTTAATTTTCTTTGTAGACGTAGGGTCTCACTATGTTGTTCAGGCTGGTCTCAAATTCCTGGCCTCAAGCAATCCTCCCACCTTGGCCTCTCAAAGTGCTGGGATGATAAGGGTGAGCCACCATGCCCAGCCTTTGAAATTATTTCCTGCAATAAGAGTACGGTTTTCTAAAATCTAATGATTTTTCTGATATAAATTTGTGATTGTTTACAAGTGGATGCCTCAAACACTGTCACATCTTAGCGTGGGTTTGAGCTGTCAGGATCTTTATACAGGCACCTCAAATTCCATTCAGCTCTCTGTGAAGCTCACGTGGAGACGAGCATGGTTCTCGCTCACATGCTCTGTAGTATTAGCTCCTGGACAAATCTTCTGTTGGTCCTAAATTCAGTTCTCATGGATCTTGAGGTCATGCTTGTGCATGGAGGAACTTAAGTTCTTAGGAGTTTTATCAGATTACAGAGATACTTTCAGCTTGAATGGCTCTTATCTTTGAGCTTGGGTCTAGGCTGCCTGGTTGAACCTATTTATTTCTGACAGTTTTGTCACAGTAACTGAAACCTATCAGAAGAGTGGGAAGATTGTAGGGCAATTACAGCCTTTCTAAACCTCTATTGTCACCGTAATTCTCAGGGCCACCCTTTGAGCCCCTAGGAGAAGGGTGAAGCTGGGAACCAGGGCTCCTCCTGGTCTGAGCAGAGTTCTAAAGGAAGGAGAAGGGCCTCTTTTTCTTCATTGCCCTTTCCTCTCTCTCCTCCTCCTCCCTCTGGCCCTTTTTCTGTCTCTCCATGTTTTAGGAAATTTATAGGGGCATGTGTTACATTTATGCCATAAGTTCACCCATTGAAAAAGTGCAGTTCAGTGAGCTCTGGCAAATTTATCCAGCTGTGTAAATATTCCCACAAACCACCTCCATCACCCCAAACAATCCCTGGGATCTGTTTGCTCCTTTCTCAGCTCCCAGCAACCACTAATCTGCTTTCTCTCCCTTCTTTTGGCTTTCCTTGAAATCCCATATAAATAGAATCATATAAAATGTAGTCTTTTGTGCCTTCTTGCACTTAACATTTTTGCATGTATCATAGTTTTCCCCTCCACGTGTTATTATTTTTGACCTTTGTCTTTCTCTATTTCTCTCTCCTCTATCTCTCTCATACACACACATATTTCTCACTAACCCTCTTTGACCTTTTTTTACCCAGTCCTGTGTGGTCTTTGGGCCCTAAGATGCATTTGGAGAGACATGTAGAGGTCACACGGCAAATGGGTGCTCCATGGGTACCTACGGGGGCTGCTGCCAGGCTGATCCAGCCCACAGGGGCCCAGGTTGCTCCCCCTGGTGGTGGTGAGGAGTGAGGAGGAGTGGAGGTGTGATGGGGCTCTGAGAAGTGCTTTCCTCTCCTTTGAGTTGGGGACCTTCAGCCTCTGTCCAAAGAGAAGGAAGTAAGCACGAATGAAGCTGGGAGAATAAAGTCAGTTTACTGAATGCACGGCTCCATTCCACTAGGGGTACAGTGAGGCCTGACAGGTGCCCTCAGCAGTGGGACCCCAGGCCACTGGGCCCACCAGGGCTCCTGGGTCCCCTTGGGCTTCTGGGCTGCTTGACCTGAGCTATCTGGGACTGGACTGGTCGCTGTTGTTGCCCGAAGATGCTCAAGCTAGATCCCCAAAAGAAAGTGGCACAAGGTGAAAATGGTGACTGTGAACACATTGGTTTCAGTTTCAGTAAAGAGAAGGAGGGAGGTGGGCACACGGGGACATAGAAAGGATGGCTGCATGGAGAGGTCTCCGCTGAGCTCCACAGCCAGCTCTCTTGCTAGACGACCCGGCTTTGAGAAACGCTGCTTTCATTTCCATCTCCCAACTCAGAACCTGGAAAGTAAGAAGACCTCTCAGGCTGCAGAGCCACAGTGGAGTGCATCTGTCACCGGGGGAATGGCGTCATGGCTCCTCCTCCCACCCAGACTCCAGCCAGGGGCCAGCCAAACACATGGCCACAGTGCCTGGAACAGAGAGGGGAACGAAATCCCCAAACTGCCCCAGGAAGGTGGACTGCAAGACCCCCAAAAAGGCATCCTGGGGTCACCATGTGCCCACATAGCTTGCTGGTGCAGCAGCTGCTGCATTCGGAACAGCTGCAGGAGCCGTTGCGCCTCTCAGGGTATCAGCCCTGTCTCTAACCTGGCAGGGAAGGAGGAGCTGACCTAGGTTTTTAAGGAGTCTTTCAGAGATGAATGGCTGGAGGCAGAGGGACAGTGACAGATGGGGAGAGGAGGGAGGGAGAGCAAAGAGGCCACCGGGTTGGCAGTGGGGCTCCAGTGGAGGAGGGGGGGTCCGGCCTTCCCCTTTACTCTTTAGGGACTCGCCTGCATGGTTCTTTCCCCTTAGCCTGAGCGAGTGCTCCCTGACTATTTAGAAACAGTTTCTGACTGTTGAGGAAGGGCAGGGAGCAGGGAGAACTGATGTCCCTCAGCCTCACCTGGACCCTCTCAGCTCTACCTTGTACCTCAAGGAAACCCAGCCCCATGAGCTGCCCGGGTGCCTCACCCATCCAGTGCTTTCTCCAGAAGCTGGTAGCCTCAGCCCTCTGTTTGGGCCAATCTTTGGTCTACGGGCCCTCATGCTTGCCCCTGTTCCTGCTCATTTTGTCATCTGTATGGATATCTGCAGGTGGCACTGTTCCCCTCCCTTGGCTTTGGTGTGGTGACAGTCATTTGTGCCTGTGACAAGTTGTCAGATCTGGGCACGCACACCCACGTACTCTCCCCAGCTGCCTCGGTGCTGCTGTGGTGACTGTGTGGGGCTTTGTTTCCCAGGTGCAGGTAAGCAGGCTGGCACGGGCACCAAATAGACTGGCACCTCTTTGTGTCACCTAATGTGTCCTGATAGTTTGCCTTTTTCCTCCATTTACCCTAACTGAGCTAGAGCAGCAGGTCACAACTGTGACTCAGCTCCGGCAGCCCATATTAACATATTGCTGCCAACCAGGTGAGTCATGCCAGGCTGCCAAGGACCCAAGAAGAAGGTGGCCCTGGGGGAGGGCGGAATGCATGTGGCTCTGCCTCTGGCTGTCCTGGGTCTCGTCTTGACAACGCTATAGTGGGGAGCCCAGGGTGGTTCCTCTGTGCTGGGCTCTCCTCCACCCTGGCTGTGCCTAGAGGGTCTGGGATGTACGCAGGGATGGGAGCACGCAGACAGCACCTGGACCTCCAGGAGAAAACTAGCTGTCCCTGAGTTGGGGCAAGGACTGGCTGGTGGAGTGGAGTGGTGGGGGTGGACGCTTCAGCTGGCCCCAGCTCCTCCAAGGATGGCAAATGTAGGGCCATCGGAACAGGCGCAGTACGGGAGGGCAGCCGGTCCGGTCCCGTCCCTTCCTTCCATGGAGGCTTTTTCAGCACCAACCAGGGACACATTTCTGCCCTACAGAGACGTCAGTCTTTCCGGCCTGGGTTCCCCTTCCCTATCCGCAGCCCCGGCTTCAGGGTCTGGAGGGAAAGACTCGGCCCTGCGAGCGCCTGCCGGGCGGCAGCGGCCCGCACTAGGCACGAGGGGGCGCCCTTGCCCGGCCGAAGCCAGCGGGGCGCGCCCGGCCTGAGGGTCTCCCAGGGCGGGGAAGAGGCGCAGGCGCCTGCCGGGCGGGAGAGGGGGCGGGGACGGGGACGGGGACGGGAGCAGCCGGGTCCTGCCGGGTCCCGCAGGCCAGGGCCGGGCTCCATGTCGCACCCTTTCTGTCGCCATGACGCGAGGCAGGTGGCTGCTCGGAGCGACCGGGCCGAGGCGCTGGGGCGTTTTCCCCGGAGGTGGGGTGTGCGCCCGCCACACAAAGGTCTTTTAAAGACCTCGCGCTTCCTCCCAGCTGCGGACCCGGGAGCAGCAGCTCGGCCCGCCCAGGCGACAAGGCCGGGGTGGGACGACCGCTTGGGGGGCGCTGGGTCCTGGCGGGCTCGGCCGCACCCCTGCGGTGGCGACCCCTTTTGTGAGCGGGAGGGGGGGGGCCCTTCTCTTCTCGGCTTCGCAGGACTGCGTGCCCGGAATGGCAGATGGCTTCTCGGGTCGTAATCTGGGCCCGACCCTGTGGAGCTTTGAGCTGTTTCAACGTCTCCTGCCCGTCACCGGCTGCACCCGGGGCCCTGGGCGGGAAAGGGCCCCCACCTGGTGCCTGAAACAGAATCTCAGGGAAGGGTTCGGGAATCTGTATTTTGAGGAAGTCGCTTAGGTGATTCTGATGACAAAGCCAACGTGGGAACCAGTGCTCTAACGCTTTTGGGATTTGCAAACTGTAAAATTTCTCCTAAGAGTTTCTGGGGACCTAACTGTCACAGCTCCCTTTTCTCCCTGCTGATAGAGAAATTCTTCCTGAGTCTGACTTGGCTCCCGGCTGCTTTAATTAAGCACATTTTCTCCAGGCGGGTTTTCTGTGGAATAAGGGACAGGAAGACTTTTCTCAAGGTGTTGTAAGACAGCTGTGTGGCCTCCTTCCAGGGTCCTTTCTTAGGAAACCCGTTTGCTTTGTTCAACCTCTGAACCCAGTAGACCTACTTGATTGGGCTGAATGGTGAGAAAATCTAGTGAAGCCACTAGCTCCTGAATGAATGTGATCCCTCCAGGCAACTGGCCAAACAGCCCCCTTTCACAGTTTGGGAAGGAAAACTCCAGAGGATCCTGGCACTAACATCCCCAGAAACTCACCTAGTGATCCCAGTAAGGCAAAGGGAAAAGCCTTATCTCACATCTGACCATACCCTCTTCCCCTTTGTCAGCCTTTTCCTTGCTTTCCGGATGAATTAAAATCCTTATCTACTCTGCCTCCAGCATACTTGGACTCGCCTTCCTGATAGCTGCAGCTAGAGTTTCCCAAACTTTGTGGGGTTATTGTTGCCTCTGGATGGTGGTCATTACTTCCTACAATGGTATCAGGTTCAACAAAATAACAGAAGAAGAGTAACTCAATATACACCCTCAAAATGGCAGAACTGACCCCCCAAACCTACTTTCATTTTCTTCCGATCTGGTTGGTGGGTAATTTCTTGAAAACTACGAGAAAGAAGACAAGGAGAAATGAGAAATGAATTGTTTTTCCGGCACAGTTGTGAACAGATGTATAATTTCCTGGTCTCAAGAATGTTCTAGGTGTTCCTCACATCACTTTAAAGGGGAAAGGGGAGCAGGCAAGGGTGCCCAGGGCAGCACCGGTGCCGCATCTAAAGAGAGCTGAGCGATAACCCAGTCATCTCTGCTGTTTCAGGGCTTCTAAATTTGGCAGTGTGAACAGCCTTGCTTCCTTTCGGCCATTGATCTGAGTAGCAAATCCCATTCTGATGGCCCGAATCACATTTACAGGCTGTGGGGGTGAAGGCCGTGCTAATTGGCCACTTGCCTCACCGCTGGCTTTTAAACAATCGGTTGTATTCTCTGCCCGGCAGGAAGCAGCAGACCCATCAAGGCCCTGGGCGCTCTCTTTGTTCTGACTTTATGGCATTTTATGCCACAATAAGAAACACTGTGTACTCCGTGGGAGCCCATTGTGCCAGGCCTCAAGGATGTGGGCTCTGGTGCTCTTCCCCAGGAAGAAAAGGGGCTTTGTGACAGGCTAGGAGACAAAACAAGGGGTGCTGGACACTGTTACTGGGGCAACGGGCCAGGCCCAGCCAGTCCAGGGTGGAGGCAGTTTTGGTCTCTGGGCCCCCTTCCTTGACCAAGGAAGAGAGAGGGCAGGGGAAGGATGGAATTCCATCTAGAGTAGCAGGCCCTAGTTACCTGGTAAATGATACATCAGGACTGCGCTAGCCACTGCTTCCATTTTCTCTGGCCTGATGAGATGACCTCTGCCTGCCTCTAGATTCTGAGCCAGGTGATCGTATCTACCTAAGCGCCTCTCACACTCCACCAGGAAACTCCACTGTGGTGAGTAGGGAAGTTTTTCCTACTGTGGACCAAACCTGGGCTTCCCACGTTTGGGGCAGATTTGGACCTTTGAGGGAAGAGCTTTTGGTTTTGCAGAAATGAAGGAGTCCCAGCCTCACCTGTGAAGGGACCAGTGGGATTTGAGAGCTACCTCTAGGCCCTGACTGTCTCTCAGGCCAGCCAGTGTGGCCCCCTTTCCTCCCACCTAGCCCAAGTTGTACACCATTAACAGCACGCTTGACATTGGAGACAAAGGAAGGTGTTCCAGGAGATGACCACTCATGGGGTAGGGACAAGTCCTCAGGAGTCCAGGACAGGGAGCTTTGGGGAAACAGGCCCTAAAAAGTGGAGTGCCCCATGTGGGTGCTAAGAGAGAAGTGGGGAGAGAAGGCAAGTCCTTTTAGCTTCATCTCACAGGCTGGCCTGTGTCCCCATCAGATGGGGATAGGTGAGGCTGGTGGCTCTCGTGTTCTCTGCGGAGGCTTCCACTGTGACCACCTGAAGTGAGAAAAGGCCAGCTTCCTGCTGGCCACTGGCAGAGAAGAGCATTCGGGGCTTCCCTGAGCCTGTGCCTACCCAATCTGTCAGTCCCACATCCGCCCTTCCCACCTGGGCCCCCTGTAACCCTGAACTACCTCCAGCCCACCTTCCATGTGGCACTGGAGTTTTTTCTCAAAAACACAAATCTCAGCCTGGTGCTCGTAGCTCAGTGAGTAGGGTGCCAGCCACATACACCAAGGCTGGCGGTTCGAGCCTGGCCTGGGCCTTTTAAACAACTGCAACAAAAAAATAACTGGGCATTGTGGCAGGCACCTATAGTACCTTAGGAGGCTGAGGCAAGAGAATTGCTCAAACCCCAAGAGTTTGAGGTTGCTGTGAGCTGTGATGCCACAGGACTTTACCCAGGGCGACAGAGTGAGACTCTGTCTCAAACCAACAAACAAAAAAACCCCACAAATCTCCTGGCCTGGGAATTTCAGGCTGGAAACTGCTCTGTGGCCCTCCAGAGTGGCTCACAACCCTTCCTACCGCTCACAGCCCCCACTCAGGCTCTCTTCCTGCCTGCCGGCCACATAGCTCCTGGACTTCCCCCGCACGCAGATCTGTCCCTGTCTCTGTGCCTTTGCGTTTCCCTCTGCACTGGACACCTTTCCCTCCCCACCCACCCTTGTCCCTCTGCCAAACTCCCAGATTTGGTCTTAACATCATCTCCTTTTGTGATCAGCTGACAAGAGATAAGAGACACAGCTTTGCTACCAGGGTCCCAGAGCAGTAGGAAGACAGATGGCAAATGGCACAACCTGATTGGATTAAGAACAAGGCCTGTGCAACGCTGGTTTGTGTCCCAGAAGAGCCTGGCTGGAGGTGTGTCCTGGAGAAGGGGTGCCTCCTTGTCCCAGCTAACTCTGTTCTCTGTTCCTCCACATCTGGCTCAATATTTTCCATCCTAACACAGGCACAGACCTGGATACTCTTGGTTCCATGTGTGACTCTGTCCAGACTCTGAGTCACTTATAGGCAAGGAGTGTCTTAATCATCTTTGTATTCCCAGAACCTACTTTAGAAACCTGGCACACAGTAGGCTCAGAGAAAATCTTTGAATAAATAAATACACCTTGAACTTGAGAGAGCTCCTTTACCTAGAATACTGTTCTTTACAAATTTTGTACTATCATTTCTCTAAAACATAACTCAAGAACTTGCCTCTCTGGAGAAGTAGTTCATCGTGCATCAAAAAATTATTGAGCAAAAATAAATAAATAAATAAAAATTAAAATTAAAAAATGTTATTGAGCACCTCTCACGTGCCAGGCATTTTCTAGGTACTGGAGAAGTGTCAGATGCAAGAGAAATGAGGCTTCCATGCCAAAGTCGCCAGTGAATGCCCCCCACCTGTGCAGACCACTTCCTTATTTGGCAGTCACTTGGCATGCCTGTAATCACTCAAGGCTCCTGGTGTCCACAGTGCCTGGGACATGGTCAGCAGTCAGCTGTGACTTGCCGTGTGCCCAGGTTAGAATGCCTGGCTTTGCCTATGCCTGGCTTTGCCTTCATATAGCATACAGACTCACAGGGAGACCAATCGTTTGTTTATGAGATCCCTGGAAAGCCCAGTCAGGGAAGATCTCGCCCTGTTAATTTCACAGTCTCTAGGAATTCACTGGGTCCCCGCTTCTCTTGCCCAAGTGCTCCTTTTCAATGATTTCCTGTTTGTATAAGTGTGTGAGTCTCATCTCCCAGCTTCATCACAAGCTTCTCAAAGGAAAGGACATCACCGCATCATGTCTGGCAGCCACTCTCCCTGTCCCCCCTCTCAGCACCTGCTGCAGGGTAGTGTGTGAATAAATGAGGAAATGATCGCCACCATCCACAGGATTTGTCACTGGGCCTCTCTTTTGCTAAATGTTAAACCAAGATTGAAAATGTTTTCTGTTAAAACATACAGAGATGCAAATCCAGAAGAGTGTGAATTTGCAAAAGCCAGTTGGTTTCCTACTTTCATTCAGGTGCCTCTTAACAGGTTGTTTGTATTGGGTATTGGTTGGTAGTTTAAGTGGGTGAGATCGATTTCAGAGCTTCTCTAATTACACGTGAGCTTGTGGGGAAAGAAGAGTGTCCCCTGGTCCTTTCTGTTTCTTTTCGCTCTGGTCCCCAGCTTGTTCCTGCGACTTATTCTTTGTCCAAGTCAATTTTACTGGAAGGTTCTTTAGATTCAGTGCTTTAGGGCCTTGGTTCTAATCCATTGGGTTACCCTGTTTGATGTCTCTCATGTTTACCGTGCAATCCTGGTGGCTCATGTTGCTTGCATTGGCTCTCGCTGGGGCCGTATATAACCTGTATCAACCCTGGGTGCTTTGAAGTTCAATGTGCAATAAAAAGTTCATTAAAAAGATGTGGAATCATGACAATGAGGTTACAGAAATGCTAACAAAGGATCATTTCCTGCTTCTTGTACTCCATTTTACTTTTCTTTTTTCTAAATGGATTTCTCTGAAAAACTGTCACCATTAAAACCACTAGAGAGTTCAGGAAGGACAGGCAGGGATCAAAAAGAGGGGGAGATTCCTGAGATGTCTTGGCAGAGACCCAGGCTGTTTTCTTAATTGAGAGCTTGGGGTCTAATAGGAGAATTTAAATCAGAACAATCTAGAATTATTTTCCTTCCTTTCTTTCTTTCTTTTGGCCTCTGTTCCCCAGGCAAGAGTGCAGTGGCGTGATCATAGCTCACTGCAGCCACAACTCCTGGGCTCAAGCGATCCTCCCACCTCGGACTCCCAGAGTGCTGGGATTACAGGGGTGAGCCACCGCGCCTGGCCTCAAATCTAGAATTCTTCTGACTGATGGTTTGTACAGCATTATTAGCAGGGGTGGCTCCGTGTGCCCTGCATGATGTGAGGAAGGTGGAATTCCCGGGCTCCACCTTCAGACAGTGGCTCGTACTGGCAGCTGCTCCTTGTCTACTTGAAGTAGAAGAGGTGAGAAGGAGGAAGAGGAGACTAGAAAGTGGACAGGAGGAGGAGAGGTGCACAGGGTGGGGTGACAGAGTGTCACTAAAACTGCCTCGTGGTACCCCAGGGGCTTGTCCACTCCCACACTGGCTCGCTTTCCAGTCCTGACCTTCTGACATGAGCAGAGTTCAATATCCAAGCCTCAAGGTGCGTCCTGGAAATCCAAAACAGCGCAAGCACAGCAGCCCCTGCATGCCTTAAGCCAGGTGAGGAGGTGTCCTCCTTGCCAGGCCTCGGAGAGGCATCTGAGAAGAAGGAAGTCTCTTGGAGCTCAAGGCGCTGACTCGACAGTGACCACGTGTACTAGGACACTTCACAGGTCGGCCAGTCCAAGTCCTTTGTCTGGGCTGACTTTGCGAATGCCAAGCTCTAGTTCGCAGCAGAGCCAGGCATCTCCTTCCACACCATGTGGCTTCCTACGGGACCCCAGTTCTGTCATCAAAGAGAGGGCAGCTACAGATGACCATTCCTGGTAAATACCTTATTGCTTCTCTAATGGCAAACAGTGCCACCATCAACACCTTTATTTCTTAGTAACCCGTCCCCTTCAACAGGTACACACAGTGGCGTAACACGCCTGGGATCCAGAGCAGAACAGGAAGAGGGGCTCCTTGTATGGTCTGACGGCTCTCCTATGTGGAAGGTCCCTCTTTTTCACAGATCCCCCCATGCTTGGGCAGTGGGCATGCCCACACTTAATGCACACCTAGCCCCAGCATCCTTGCTGGCCTCTATTTTTGGGGGCAGGTATCCCTGGAGACTCACTCACTTACATAACCATTTAATTACTACTCCAGTGTAATAGTAAGCAACCATGTGATTATCACTTACTTTTCGGCCAGGGGGTCACTTAGCAGCTGCCAAATCTTAGTCTTAACAGTGACAGTCCCACATCCTATCAAGTGACCATGAGGACCTCAACAGATTTGCTAATAAACAACACTGCAAGGTCTTTAGGGCTGCTGCCGGACAGCTCCGGGTCACAGCCAGACTTACCCTCTCTCTTGCGAACCAGCTGTAGTTGAGTCTCGTGAATTCTGCAAACCTCTGCTCATAGAGGTGAAGTAGCAGTACCAGGTACAAGCCTGAATTCATCAGCTCATTTTGTGCCTAAATATGGAAAAGAAAGCTCTTAAGTTCATCTATAAATTATTCATGATACAAATCATGGGGTGAAAGGAAACAAGGCTAAGAGGTGATAAGACATGGGACAAGGGCCCAAGCTCCAGAGCAAGGCCTGCCTGCGGGGACCAGAGGTCAGAGTGGGAGGAGGTCCCTCATGGAGGCCACAGCAGCCTCCTCCTCCAATCCCTTGCTACCCAGTGGAGGATGCTGAGGAAGATCCATTTTCCAGGCCAGGCTCAAACCCTCTCCACAGACATTTATTGAGCAGTTTTATGTGTGCAAAGCCTTGAGCTGGGTGTTATGGGGAACACAGATCTCCCTGCTGGGTCCCTGTCATGTGGCAGGGGGAGAAAGCCTCGTTCATAAACAGCTCCAGTGCAAGCTGGGTGTGCCAAGTGCAGCACCCGAGATGAAAAGAGAAGAAAGGAAGTCGAATATGACGTGAGGGCATGTGGGAAGGCTTCCTGGAGAAGGCAGTCTTGGGTGGTCCTTAAAGGCTGGAGGCTATGAGGGGTGTGAAGTGCCTTCCAGACAGAGGAGGCAAGGGCAGAGAGAGCAGGTCACTCGGTGGGCAAAGTCCCCACGGATCCACCCGCAGGGCTGGAGGATATGGGAAGGGTGTTTGTTCTCAGTTTAAAAAAAAAAAAAATGGGCATAGGCCCGGGAGGTGGGGGCAGGGGGCGGCGCATTAGGCAGAACTGGGTTTGGATGTCATGCTGTGTGGGTATGGGGAACTGCCACTCTCTTTGAGCAGAGGCGTAAACAGGATGAGATCTGTCTTGAAAGTTTTCTGTGGTAGACTCCTTGGGATACAGATGCCACAATGGGGCTTTAATTTCCTAGATCACTCCTTTGCCCAGAGAAAGAGGCCTAGACCTTAGTTCTGTTTCTTTCTTCCTTTACAATTGGTCTTACTGATGGTCTCACCTAAGACCTCTTTCTCCCTCCATGATCATGGAGCTGGTCCATTATCATTTAACACCCCGGCAGGGTCAGGGATGGCACTGGGACCTCAGGGAACAGCCTTTGCTTAAGCTCTTACTTGTTTGGTCTGTTGTTTTCATGCATGTGTTTTGAAGGCTCTTTTTACCAGACCTTGTTCATATTTCCTCACAGCTGTCATAGATGTCACCTTTACAAAAGCTGGTGAACTTCATTTGTCCCTATCATTCCTTTGTTCCCTAACTCCTAAGCAATATTTTTTTCAAGACAAAATCTTGCTGTATTGCCCCGGGCAGAGTACAGTGGCATCATCACAGCTCACTGCAACCCCCAACTCCTGGGCTTAAGTGATCTTCCTGCCTCAGCCTCCCAAGTAGCTGGGACTATAGGTGCCTACCACAATGCCCGGCTAGTTTTTCTATTTTGGGTAGAGATTGGGTCTCAGACCTGCTCAGGCTGGTCTCCAACTCCTGACCTCAAACAATCCTCTTGCCTCAACCTCCCAGAGTGCTAGGATCACAGGCGTGAGCCACCTCGCCTGTCATTTGTTTTTATTTCGTACACCACCTCTTGTCCTTGTTGATGTTTCTGCTTTTTCTTAGGAGGTGGGTTGTGTTTGTTTTCCTCACTGGTGCTCAGAACAGGTGCTTCATAGGGAGAATCCAGCTGTCTGGCTGGCCACGGTGCCTGTCTCACCTCCTGTGTCTGTGCTTCCAGGCCCCACTCTTGGGACCGACCCTTCATAGATCTTCAGTAAATCAGCGGTGCTGATAACAACGCCTCCCCTCTGCAGGAGAAGGGGGGGAGGCTCCTTAAGCCTCCATCTGTCCTCAGGGCAAATCCCCATGAGGGGGCAGCTTGGGGATTAGCCAGACAGTGCTCAGAAAGTCACTCAGACTTGGGTAACTAAAATCCCAGCAGAGGACACGCACTTTACATAGCCCCAGGAAAGGTGGACCAGTGACTCTGTGTGCCCAGGATAACGAGGGGTGGAAGGTAACATGGCTCCCGGCTTGACCCGGTTTGACCCGGCTTCAGCATCTCATCTTTCTCCCTCCTGCAGCAGCCCGGGCCTCTCCCTGGCCCATCTTCCTGTTGCCTCCAATCCAGGGCGGCTTAGGAAGCTGGCACAAAACACACCTCTCCGGGGCCAAACAGCCGCCAGAAAAGGTGCGGAAGCTGAGCAAGGATGGAGGTGCTCTTCCTTCTGAATCAGGGCCAACTCCGGATCTTGGTGACAGCTGGCCCCAAAGTCACGGCGGCAGGCTTCTCCACTGTCCTATGGAGCCATCTAGGAAGGCTCAAGTCCACTGCCCTTAGCGGTGAGCCTCCTATTTTTAGCCTTTGGTCATGGTTTCTATGTCTGCTGACCTTGGCCTAGAGCGGGAAGAGAGCAAGTTGCTTATTTTCACCTTTGCTGTTTTAACCGCCTCCTTCCACCATCCCCGTGAGGTGGCACCTGCTGCCTCCTGTAAGGATGGTCTTGCCCATCACCTCCTCTGGGAAGTCCTCCTAACATGCCTCTGGCTCCTCCACACCAACCCTGTTTGTTTCCCGAGCTGTGACTTCCTCCTGTGAGCCACCCGGCTCCTCGCCAGCCAGCCTTGATGCTCAGAGACACTCTGCCACGTAATGGCGAATCAGTCAGCTAGAAAATGGCTTGGAAGTATCAGGTTTGTCAAAGCATTCAGGGAAATCATTTACTTTTTATGACTCAATAAGGCCCAGAGGCATGCAGATGGGAAAATATCCACTAATGTTTTCTGCAGATAATTTGAAAAGTCACTTCTAGCAGATTGTGTCTCTTCTCTAATCTGTGGGAGGGAACCTGTCACGCGGTGCCATAAATCTTGCCAGCTAGGCCTTTATGTGCGCCCTTTGCAGAACTTGCGATGCTGGGGCCACCAATCAGGGCGGGTGTTTGATAGTCAACTCGGAGCCATCCTTTATACTCCTGAGCCACAAGTGGGAGGATTTGTTAACAGAAAGAGTTCCGCGGGGTTTGTTCGGCAGGGCCCAGTGAGCCAGGTTTGGAGTGTTATTTATTGGGGCTACTCTGACCCTCTCCTCCCTCCGCCCAGTTGCATCTCACTTTGACTCCCACCCGGAGCTGCCTTTGTGCACTGGTAGGAGGAGTGGGGACAGCAACGAAGGGGAAGGCGTGTGAAGCAGCGGACAAGGGCTCTGCAGAGCTCAGCTGCCTGCCAGCTGCTTTCCCCTCTCTTCTCCATCTTGTTAAGATTCAATTCCTTTCGGCCCAAAGATTTGCTGCTGATGGAAATTCCCAATATAATCCACCTGAAGAAGCCGACAGCCTGGCAGAATGTTTTGTCAAGGCTTCATATGTGTTCAAGAGATGCTCCCAGGTCTGAGGGTGATTAGGTGACTGTGTGTGTCCAAGGACAGCTGCCCTTGGCTGAGATGGAGTGAGGCCAGGCCTGTGCTTCAGAGCAATGACAGCCAGAGTCCTCTGAGACACTTCTAGGTGGCAGAGCAAAGATGGCAGGAGCATGTCCCTGTGCTCAATGGGTCTGGGCCACTGGAGTGCACCTTACCCAGCAGGTGGGCAGCCAGGGGCCATTGAACACAGCAACCTGGGGTAAAGAGCTTTAGCTCTGCAGGGCCATAGTGACTTCATGTATAAACTGGGAGAAGTAACCTCTGTCCTGTCTCTTTCCCCAAAGTGTTATGGCAAAATGAGTGGTATTTCATAAAACAAAAACATACTACAGGAGGCAAGAGTTAAAGGCAGGATAGATAAATCAGGCATCAGATCCTTGAGGGCAAAGCCTACGTCTGTCTTGCTCATTTCTGTATTTCTGGTACCTGGTCCAGTGCCTCATATATGTACTTAACAAATAAATACACGGACAGATGAAACAATGAGAAAAAAATGTCAAATTTGGGATCCAACAGTGTGGCCCGTTGAGGCACAATTTTGGTGCTAGTGGCTTTAACTCGCATCAGAAATACTTAGAGGGCCTTTTAAAGCACAGCTGCTGGGCCCTGCTGCCCTCTTATTCCCTGAGTTTCTGATTCAGTGGGTCTGGGGCAGGGCTCAGAGCGTACACTTCTAACAGGTCCCAGGGTGATGCTCATGCTACCGTCTGAGGACCACCCATCTTTGAGAATCGCTGCTCTAAATGAGCAGCCAGCCAATAAGCTGAATCTGACTTGAGGATGTGCTCTGGGGGGATGGAAGGAAGAAAAGAAGTCAGAAAAGAAGAACATGAACATCTTTAGTATGGAGAGAACTGTCCATTTTGCTCAGTTGCCACCACTCCCACCTGCATGACCCCTGGAAGATTCCAGTCATTTGTTATCTGCTGGACTTTATGGTATTTGAATGTATAACCTATGACCTAAACGTAAACTCATTTTCGCCTGGCCATTTGGGAGCAAGGAATATTATCTGGATCTCTGCATGTAACTCTCCAGTTCTTTCTTCTACTCAAAAATCGAGGACCCAGCTAGAATGACTTATGTCTCCTACTTCCATGTTAAAGCGAATGGTCACAGAATTACGTGGCACTGCCCCACTGCAGCGCTATCAGACCTGGGTAGAGGGTACTGAATGCCTAGTGGCCCTAATTATCAGGTGTCCTTGAGTAAGAGGGAAGGAGGGTCACACTGCCAAGGGCCCTGACAGGCCTAAGATTAGACTGCCAGGTGCCAGCGTCCCAGCTCCTAAGGACCCACAGCTGGTTTACTCTAACGGGTGACTCTCTAGAAAGCCGACCAGAACCCAGCTGCATGGGACCTCGTAACAGGCCAGGACCCCAAGAGGCCCCTCCTAGAACCAGCAATGTCAGAGGGACACAAGGATAGTCAGATTGCGACACTCTGTTAGACCCTATGGTGGCGTTTGTCCTGCTGGCATCAGAGGTGTAGAACCCAAGGAGGAAAACCAGCTCTGTCGTGAGCCCCTCGGCACCCTCCACGACCACTGACAGTGCAGAGGGCACCGAAAGGGCATGCCTGGCCTGGGAGCCGGTTCCGGTGAAGCGTCCGACTTAGATGCCTCAGACTGCACCCCAAGGGTGGTGGGTAGGGGACCCATTCTTTTCCCTTCCTGCTCTTAAGCAGGTCCCCATGCAGAATGGCTCTCTGGTCCTGAGCACCTCTGCAGCTGTTCCTGCAGCTGTGTTTGTGGCCCTTGCTTTGGCCTCCAGACTGTGGTTACAGCCAGGTCACTGTCATCCCCCATGAAAGGCCTATGCACAGAGGCCCCTCCAGCAGAGTGTCTGATGTTCAGCAGGTGCTCAATATGTGCTCTAAAAGCTTGTCAAACTTTTATGTGTATTTTGCCACCATTAAAAAAAAAAATTGATACCTGGCCCCATCCCAGACCAATTAAATTGGAATCTCTGGGGTTAGGCCTAAGCATCAGCATTTTAATGGGGGGAGGGAGACCTGCAGGTAAGTGTTCAAAGCTGTCATTTGGGCTGGTAAGTTATGTGTGTTGATTTTTGAGTGACTTTTGTAATTAAAGAAAAGCAAAAAAAAGAAAAGAGAAAACCCAAAAATCGAAGTGAGAAAGTGCATAGTAGCGAGTTAGCCGAGGTCACAGGAGAGGCCGGCTGAGCTGGAGCCAGTTCCAGGCCTCTTTTGGCTTTGTAGATGTCTAGATTTGGCACCAGCTACCTCGCTCCGCAAGAAGGGATTCATTTGCCAAGGGGTGACCAGCAGGAAACCAGAGGCCGGTGTCTGTTCTGCTGCTCTGCTGGGCATGTGTGACGGTGGCTGTCTTCCTCTCCCGACCCTGATAAGTGTGCCACTGCCTCCTCACTTGTGGCCGGGGAGCCACACTGCGAGTGTCAGGATGCTTCCTCACCCCTTCTTGCTTTCTTTTGCTGCCCACATTTCCCCCGTCATTCAGCTCTGCGCGCTCACCGCCTTGGAGTGTGCCGCCAGACCCCAGCTGACACAGTTACCTGCACAGTTCTTGCTACCATAGCCTCAACTGGGAGGATGCAGAGAGGCCAAGGGCATGGGGATGGCCCCGTGGGGACGGTTGGCTGTATTTGTTCACTGATGGACTTTAGCCTGGTCCCTGGAGCACCTGGTGTCCTCCCCTGAGTGCTGGGCAGATTGGGCATCTCTGTGGCCCTGATGTGGTGGTTCCCATCAACTGACCCAGACACTGTGTCTACCGGGAGATGTACTCGGGTCTCATCTTACCTCCACCCCTGTGCGGGCCCACTTGCTACAGATGAGGGAACTGAGGTCTAGGGAGTTTATGTAGTTTCCCCCAAGGCCACAGAGTGACTCTGAGGAAAAGAACAGGGTTTGGGCTCAAATCTTAATTGAAGCTGGTCTTCTCAGTGGGACAGGCTGTCTCAGGCTGAACGGGAGCAAAAAGTTTTGCACAAATAGACCAATTTGCTGTTATTGGGTCAATTCTACAAATACCACTGGTAAACAAACATTATTTGGTGACAGCAATTTGGCAGAGGGAGGAACATGGAAAGGCTTAGGACTAAAAGGTGTCTTTGCTGGACTGTGTGTTCCCCTGGGCTACGCTGGTGATTCTGACGTCTGTGACATCTGCAGGTCATTCTGGAAGTATGACGGGCAAACCAGTCTCATGGGGACATGATCTCAGAAAGTCCTGTCTACACCCTAGCTGGCACTCTGACCTCAGGCTCTCAGAGGACCTGGTTCCTTTTCATATTTTGACTCCAATATGTTCCGAGTCCAGGAATGTGAGTTGCTCTGTTTCTCGTCTGAGATCTTAGCGCCTGGCAATTATGACTGAGTGATGTGAGACCTTCAGGCTGCAAAATACTGAATTCACCTCTCAAGAAATCCTTTTTTCCCCCTCTTCTCTCTCTTTCCTTTTACCTTCTTTTCCTTCTTCCCTCTTACTTCCTTCCTTTCTTTCTTTCTTTTTTTTTTTTTTTTTAGACAGAGTCTCACTTGGTCTCCCTTGGTAGAGTGCTATGACCATTCGCTTTAACCTCAAACTCTTGGATTCAAGTGATCCTCTTGCCTCAGCTTCCCAAATAGCTGGGACTACAGGTGCCCACCACAATGTCTGGCTATTTTCTAGAGATGGGGTCTCACTCTGGCTCACTCTGGCTCAGGCTGGTCTCGAACCTGTGAGCTCAGGCAATCTACCCATCTCGGCCTTCCAAGTGCTGGGATTATAGGCATGAGCCACCGCGCCTGGCCCCTTCCTTTCTTTTTGGACACAGAGTCTTACTACATTGCCTGGCATGACCTCAAACTCCTGGGCACCACAATCCTCCTGCCTCAGCCTCCCAAGAAGCTGGGACTACAGGCTCATGCTACCAGATCCAGTTAAGTTTTATTTATTTTTTTTCTTTTTCTGCAGTTTTTGGCCAGGGCTGGGTTTGAACCCACCACCTCCAGCAAATGGGGCTGGCGCCTTACTCCTTGAGCCACAGGCGCTGCCCCCCAGTTGTTTTAATGGTTTCTATGGTGATATCTTCAAGCTCTGAGATTCTTCCCTCAGATGTGACCAGTCTGCTAATAAGCCCAGCAAAGGCATTCTTTATTTCTATTAGTGTTTTTGATCCCTAGTATTGCTTTTCATTTCTTTTTTTTTTTTCTGTATACTATTGATTGGCATTTAATTTTGTTTCTTTTATCTCTTTCTTTAGAGATGGGATCCTGCTGTGTTCCCAAGCCTAGACTTGAACTCCTGAGCTCAAGTGATACTCCCACCACAGCCTCCCAAGTAGCTGGAACTACAGGTCTATGCCACTGTGCTTGGCTCTAGTATTTCTTTTCTTTCTTACAACATCCATCTCTCTATTTATATTACCCATTTGTTGCTGCATTCTGTCCACTTTATCCATTAGAGCGCTTAGCATATTAATCATAGTTGTCTTAAATTCCTGGCATGGTAATTCTAACACCCCTTCCACATCTGAATCTGTTTTTGGTGCTTACTCCATCTCTTCAGACTCTGTTTTTTGCCTTTTGGTGTGCCTGGTAATTTTTGGTTTGATAGTCAGACATCAGGTACTGGGTAAAAGCAATGGCTATAAATAGACTTTTAGGTGGTAAGGTGTGGGGAGGAGGGAAGGATTCAATAGTCCCTGAGAGGCCTCAGTCATAGTGAGCCTGTACCTCTGGACGTGAACTTCCCAAGTGCTTCTCAGCCCCTCTTAGGTTGCCTAGCGGCACTGGGATTGAGTATTTCTCTTCTTCCAGATAGGTTTGGCTCTGATAAAACCCGAAAAGGTTAGGCTCTGGTTAAATGGTTTCTTCTAAGGACAGACTTTATTAAAAAGAACAGAATGCTCTGATGTATAACAAAAAATCCTTATCCCTTCCTCTGCCAGAAGCATGAGGGTTTTTTTTTCTGATATTTACTGTAAGAATCTGGTTGAGCTCCTGGAGGTAAAACTTACAAAGATGTGGGGACACCCCTATGCTTGGTCCCCCTGGAGTTTTTGACTCTCCGATCTGACTATGCCGAGCCTCTGGCAATTCATCAATTATGGTTTAGGTCTCCCTTCCCTGCACTGTTCCCACAGCGGATTCTGCTTTCCAGTCCTGCTCCGGTTAGCTATGATTCTCTCTATCCACCCATCTGTCTCTTTCTTTTTTTTTTTTTTTTTGTAGAGACAGAGTCTCACTTTATCACCCTTGGTAGAGTGCCATGGTGTCACACTGCTCACAGCAACCTCCAGCTCTTGGGCTCAAGCGATTCTCTTGCCTCAGCCTCCCGAGTAGCTGGGACTACAGGTGCCCGCCACAGCGCCCGGCTATTTTTTTGTTTTGCAGTTTGGCCGAGGCCGGGCTTGAACCTGCCACCTTCGGTATATGGGGCCGGCGCCCTACTCGCTGAGCCACAGGAGCCGCCCCCGGCCATTTTTTGATTGCAGCTGTCATTGTTGTTTGGCAGGCCGGGGCTGGATTCGAAACCGCCAACTCAGGTGTATGTGGCTGGTGCCTTAGCCCGTTGAGCCACAGGTGCCGAGCCCTTTTTATTTATTTTTTGAAACAGAGTCTCTGTTACCCCAGGCTAGAGTGCTAGCAACCTTAAACTCCTGGGGTTCAAGCCATCCTCTTGACTTAGCATCCTGAGAAGCTGGGATGATAGGTGTCTGGCTAAGTTTTCTATTTTTTTTTTTAGTGGAGACAGGGTCTCACCTTTGCTTAGGCTGGTCTTGAACTTCTGATCTCAAGTGATCTGCCTTGACCTCCCAGAGTGCTGAACCACTGCCTCCACCCTTATTTTAAATGCTTATTTTTAATCCATCAACTAATGCAGCACTTTCTATCTGTTGATGGACATTCTAGGGGTTTCCAGCTTTTCCTATGTCTGTGAATATCCTCATGTGGGTTTCCCCAGGCACAGGTATACATGTTCCTAGAATCTGTGTATGGGAGTATTTTTGAGAAACTGCCAGATGGGTTTACAAAGCAGTTCTCCCAAGCTCCCCTCCCCTGGTTGGGTGTGAGTGTTCTTTGCGCACATCCTTGCCCTGCTCTGTGATGTAGTTCAACTGGTAGATCTTCCTGGTCTCACAGAGGAGAATATCCTCATATTGTCTGAGGTCAAGTCGTGTCTGTTCTCTGTTCATCAGGCGTGTTTGTTGGCAGCTCGTATCTCCTTGTTTGTTATTGTCTCATTGTATCCCTTAGGGACTTTTCTGGTGGGTTTCTTTTTTTTTTTTTTTGCAGTTTTTTTGACTGGGGCTGGGCTCGAACCCTGCCACCCCTGGTATATGGGGCTGGCGCCTTACTCCTTGAGCCACAGGCACCACCCTTTTTCTTTTTTTGAAGTTTTTGGCTGGAGCTGGGTTTGAACCTGCCACCTCTGGTATATGGGGCCGGCACCCTACTCCTGGTGGGTTTCTTTAGAGAGAGAGAGAAGGGGACGCTCTTCCACTTATTTATTTGTTTATTCATTTATTGATTTATTTTGAGTTTCACTTGTTTGCCCAGGCTTGGTTATAGTGACGT
>CAUYON010158177.1:0-11566 GCA_963573935.1 Arctocebus calabarensis | reverse complement strand
CTGAGGGCTAAATTTGATATTTGGGAAACAAATATTTGTCTTTAGATGAATAATTCTTTTCGTTCTTCTTTCTTTCTTTCTTTCTTTCTTTCTTTCTTTCTTTCTTTCTTTCTTTCTTTCTTTCTTTCTTTCTTTCTTTCTGTCATCTATCTACCTGTCTTTGTGAGAGTAATTCATGAATGAAAAGATTCCTTAATCTTTATCCTAAAAGTTTACTTGCATATACTAGTCCAGGTGTCTAGAGCTATTTAGTTAATGTAATCAGGTATTAGATGTTAAATGGAGATAGAAAAATATATAACTGGGTTATCTGCTCTCAATTCTAATGATTATGGTGGGTTTAACAGAGAAATGTAAGGCTTTGGGGGGTTTGATTGTGTATTCTTTTCAACATGAGTTAATTCTTCTAAAGAAAAGTAGGAGGGCAGAGAGAGGATTAGGCAATAGAAGACAGAAGGCAATGGGATGATGAAGAAGCATGTTTGAATAAACAAGGAGATCAAGAGTCTAAAAGAAGTGAATTGTAAAGTGTTTATTAGCATCACACTTCCCGTATTTTAGACCAGAATATGGTAATGATGTTTTATTTTTTTTTTCTCCACCCCTCCTTCAAGCCCTCAATTAGGCTTTGAGAAAGGAGTCAGTGCACCTTTAAAACTTTCCGCTTAATCACCTATAGCGAGTGCTCATTTAATGATTGTCTTTTTGTACCAAGCAAGAAGTAACAATGCTTTTAGCAAAAGAAATGGAATGAGAAAGAAATTGCCTAATCATCCCTGCTCATGCAGTGCTTTGTGAGAAAGATTATTGAATTTTCAGTCTCTACAGAATTTTAATGAAGCTCCATCTTGCTGGAAAATCCAGCCCTCTGTCAATAGAGTTCAATAACTTGACCACCCATGTAATAAGATGTACCAGTTGAAATCTTTGTGCCAGATGTACCAGTTGAAACTCTGCCAAATCCAGAGATGTGCCAAAAGCACCCTGAAAATATGGAAGAATTTTTTCTTTCTTCCATCATGGATCAATGTCTGGAGGTCATGGATAAAATGCTATTGATATAAATAGTGTATTCACTATTTATACTATAGCCCTAGTTAAATAATGTTTGTAAGGAAATAACAGTGTTAGCAATAATTATGTGCCAGACACTCTTCTAAGAGCTATATGCACAAATCATCTTCTTATCCCCACAACAGCTCTAGGAGGTAGTTACTCTCATTATTTCCACTTTAGACATGAGAAAACTAAAGTTTAGTATGGTGGACAGAAAAATGGTTTCCCAAAGTTATAAAAATCCTAATCCTCAAAACCTGAGAATATATTACCTTTTATGGCAAAAGAGAGTTTGCATATGTAATTAAGTTAAGGATCTTGGGATGAAGAAATATCTGGATTATCTAGGTGGGTTGAATGTGTCAGAAGTGTCCCTATAAAAGGGAAGCGACAGAGTCAGAAATGTAGTAGGACATGTAAAGATGGAAGCAGAGAATAAAATGATGCAGGTGACCTCTGGAAGTAAAAAAAAAAAAAAAAAAAAATTATCCTCTCCACCCTCCAGAAAGAACCAGCTCTACTAACATCTTGACTTTAATGAAATAAAACTAATTTCACTGAATCAGTGAAATCTGATTTCAGATTTCTGCCTCTGGAAATGAATACATCCAGAGAATAAATTCATGTTGTTTTAAGCCACTATATTTGTGATTATTTGTTACAGCAGCAAGAGGAAACTAATGTACTTAGTAAGAATAGATAATTCTCATAAGGTTATCCATCTAAGGCAGGGTTTCTCAATTCTAACACTATTGACATTTGGAACAGGAATTCATTGTTATGGATACCGTCTTTCACATTGTGAGATGTTTAGCAACACTCCTTGCTTCTACCTGCTGGATGCCAGTAGCACTTCCTTTCAATTGTAACAAACCAACATGCTTCTAAGCTTTGAAAAATATCTATGAGGAAGAAAAATTGTCCCTAGTTGAGAATCACTGATCTAGGGAGTGGTAGATTTAGGATTCAAATTCAAGTTGTCTAGAACAGGAAAGACCTCTTATAAAATTATTATTGCCTACTTCTTTATCAAGGCATAGTTAGAGTGTGAATGTAATTATCAATTTTAGCTTGAGCTTGCTGTTGGGGAAATGTTAGTTTCAATACATAGTATATCCCTAGAAATTCAGTTTCAAATATTTGCAAGTCCTTTGGCAATTATTTCAGGTTGGAATACAGGGTTCCCTCTATGAAAGGTAGAGGGAGAACTAATACTGGGCAGAGAGAGAAGTTAAAGTACAAGGAAGCCTGACAAAAATTTATAACAGAGCACTCTCTGGAGAAAAAATTATCCATTAAAGTTATTTCACTTTGGGTCAAGATGGCCAACTCTTTATGCTGATACCTCATTCAGTCACCAGTTATGGACTAAATGGGAAGGCCATGACTTTGGACAAGATTTTAATTTGTAGCTGAGGTGCCCACCAAAAGAGACACTTACTCAAAGAGACAGTTGAGTGGCAACTTTAAAGGGGGATCTTGGCAATGCATCTCCACATCCATCCATTGCACTGCTCAGGGCCACTTTCTAACATATATTTGAGGAGCAGCTCTTCCAAGATTCTGGTTGCCTCTCCTCTTGACAGCAAACTTAGAAGAGGTAGCCCAGGGGATGAGTTTCTACTACTTCATTTGGTCTTTGTTCTAAACAAGCTTGTCATTCTCCTTCACTATCCATTCTATATTTTCTCACTTTTAGCTATCATTTCTGCTGGACTTGATAGTTCTCTTGGTGGCATTGACCAAATGCTTGCCCCCGAGGATCCTAAAATTCTTAACACCATGTTCTTCTGAGGCCTTGGTTATGACACCTGACCAATTAAAGTAATAAATGGGTAATTTCTAACCAAGATACACTAAAGTGGATTAGCTGGGTCCCACTCTATAAGAGCAGAATTACCTCTTTCTGATCACATGGGTCAATTATCCTTCCCAAGATGGCTACTATTCTTCTTACTTGCTGGTCCCTGGATGCAAGGAGACCACAGGTCCCAGATGTCAGTCATACTTATAATTTAATGGGACCCTGGTAAAGTGTGCTCCATTTGGGCATCAAAGCCTTTAAGACATAGGGATAGAAATAATATAGTTCCTCGGTGGCTCAAAGTACCTATAAATAAGATCATACCTTCTACCATCCATTGACTCCTAGACCATTTATTTTATCTACAGGGGAGAGAGTACCATACAGAGATCTTTCAGTAAAGCATAAGCTTTTCCCCTAGAGGATGATACCCCATTCTTTTTCTTTTTAAATTTCAGATTAATATGAAAGCACATATAAGTTAGGTTGCATTATTTGCATTTGTTAGATAAAGTCGAAGAGGTAGCTGAGCCCTTCACTTAGAAGATATGGCATATACTCCTTCCTACACCTTGCCTGTTAGCTGAGAGCTTATGAAGCTTCCCCCTCACCGATTCTTGAATCAAATTGTGTTTTATTCTCATGTGGGTATTCTTTTTGGAAATTTCCTGATAGCAAGTGCTTTGGATGTGTCTTCAGATGGGTACTTTATCAATCTGGAACCTTTCATGGTGCTAAACCCCCCTTGTCATGCTTTTCTTAGAGTAGCAGTGAGTCTAAGCAAGGTGGAGGTATAAACTGGGCAGCACTATTCCTTGCTTGCCTAAAGTAGTGCTAAGCTTTATAGTTTTAAGTTTCTTACTTATTGGGATTCATATTTGTTTAAAATGTTTTAGAAATTATATTTATTTTTATAAATATTTATTTTCATAGTTAGGGTTTGTCATAACTAATTTCACATGTGTTGCCTTTTTACCATGTGATTTCTTAAAGGCATATAAGTAGAATTTTTGAAGAGAAAAAAAACCACATGAAAAATTAGCACTCTATGCTGGGTCAATTGATTAAATTAGCAGCTTTTGCATTTACATAAAGAAAACCTCTTGGGAGCTAGGTTCCATTATGACCAGTTTTCTGTTCCCTGTAGACCAATGTACCACATGATGCTATTTCCATCTAGAAATGCCCACAATTGTGTAGCAAAGTACCATAGGAGAGATAGGAAATCCATGGTAGAAACTAGCAACACATCTAAATTTTAATGTCTGGAATGACTTTGGATTGGAATTACTGCAAATGATAACAGTTTTGATTTTGATTATTCTTGAAAATATATTGGGGAATGGCCATTATTTTATATGCTTAATTTTTTAAATTCAGTAGCTAGTAATTAGCTAAAAGCCATAAGTGTTTTTCATCATGTGAATAGCATGATCAAATGATACTTATGTATCACAAAATGTCACAGTAGATTACATAGAAAATAAACAGGGTATGCACTCTGATAGGAAGTTGTTATAATGTTCAGGCCAAAGTTAACATGACCTGAACCAGGATAGAAGCATCAGGGAGATTACCATAAAACTTTAATAAGACCAGATGTTTTGTTGATGTTGAAGATAATGAGATAAAGCAAAGACACATAGTTTTCAAGCTGCAGTAACCGGAAGAGTGATGGTGTCATTCTTGGAAAGTGAAGTGTGGGAAAGAAGAGGAGAAGAGGGAATTGCTTGTTTAAATGCAAAGTCATTGCTTTACATTCTCCCAGAAATGATGGGTGACTGTGGCAAAAAACATCTGATTATTTTTCAGAAGCTTCTACATTCAAGATGTCACATAGGCATGTATTTATTCATTCAGCAAGTATTTGATGAACGCTGACTCTGTACTTTGGTATATTTGAGAGGACCTGACACATTTGGTTAAAAGATAATTTCATCAGGATATAAGACAACACATCTCCTAATACAATATTATTCAAAATTAGCATTGATTCAGTTTGGGCCTATTACTGATTTGTAAATTTCAGTGATAGATATTCCTCTGAGATTAAGGATTTAGGTTAACAAGTGTCTTCTATTAAAAACCAAATACTACCAGAGTAGTAACATTTTAGTAGTCTTTTATATGTAAAGGTGAATTTCTAATGAAAATGGAGAGTAGTAAAAGTCAAGGAAATACATCAACATCTTTAGCCTCTGCAGTTTAGCACTGATCAGATGAAGTGCTAGATGAAGGCAGTTTTTTAACTGAGGCAGATAAATGTAAAAAAAAGAAAAGACTAATTTTGGTTTTCAACATGGGGGGAAAAGCCTGTAAAACAATATGGGTACAGATCATAAAGGGCTAGGAGTGGGTAGTTACATAAAGATTTCTTGAGGTTTTTCATCAGAAGGATGTTTATTCATAAAATCAAGACCATCAGATTTTCTTAATAAGCTTCCATTTTGAAAGACTGTAAGTTTCCCAAATACAAAGGGCAGATAATCACTATTTGAATAAATAGTGGATTGGACAACTGTCTAGGTTTTTTCAGGACTGAGAAGTTTCCTGAGATGTGAGATTTATATTTTAAAAACCAGGGTAGTCCCGGATAACCCAGGAGGAGTTGGTCACTCTGACTCCTCAAAGTGAAAAGCAAGCTGAGTTCCAGGACCATATATGTGGTCTTACCCTGTCGCAGAACATCATTCTCTTATTTCAGGACTAGTCCTTGTGGTTCCTAGAGGTTTTGCTGCTATCCGGAGACTGACATGGGTGCCACTCTCTATATAATAATGCTGACCTTGAACAAGCCATGTGGACAAGACAATTTGTTTCTCTCAAGTCCTGTCAAACCCGTTAGGAACATGATTTCTGAGTCAAGTGATCTGGGATGTGTTTCTAAGAACCAGTTTAATTATACATTAAATCTCGGTGATTTGCTACTTGCTTCTACATGATTTTAACTACTTAAAAGAAATAAATGTGTATGCATTGACAAGCGGAGACAAAAGAGCTATTGTATTTTCAATAGTAAGTAACAAAAAGCCAATTCTGGCTCGTGATGAGAAAAAAAATTTGCTTAGCAGATCACTGGGGAATTTCATTTAACCAAATAACAAGAAGGGCAGAGGTGTAATGGTACTTTGGGGACATCTAGAACTCAACCTTCTAATGCCCTTCTTCCATCTGTCACCTCTACTTCTCACCACATAAATTGCTTCATCTTCTGAAGACTAGAATTCATCACATAAAAGAAATATGGTTACCAAGTGATCCTACCTTTCATACTTTGAGACTCTTACATCTGAGAAAGAAATGTTTGCATAATTTTAAAAATGCCAGTGAAATATCTTGATTAGCAAAGATTGGGATAGGTGCATAGACTTGAGCAAGTCGCTCATGATTATAACCACAAAATCTTCATAATACTATGTGAGTTACATGTTTCAAGGTTCTGGAATTTGCGGCACGGCGGAAAAAGAAGTAGAAAGTAGGATAAAAATAATACTACATGTTTCAAAGGTGTGAGCATGGCAAAAGGATGCCTCTACATAACTTGCGAAAGTGTTTCACAAAGTATGGTCCGCAGACCAGTAGCATCAAGCATCCTCTGGGAACATGTCAGGAGACAAATCTATGACCTCACTCTAAAAATGCTGATTAGAAATTCTAGGAATAGGGGAAATAGCAATGTGGTTTCACTAGCTCTTCAGGTGATGCTAATGCGTGCCAAATTTTATAAACTACTGCCTTAGAAAATAAGAGCTAACTTTGAGTAATTAAAAACATTTGTGAGAGATTTTTGGCTGACCTGACATGGAAAATTAAAGAAATACCACTGATTCAACAAAACCTTTTCCCCACCCAGCCCATTTTAAAGCATACCTGCCAGAAGAAAGTGTGCTTTCAAATTCCTTCACAGGATTAGTATCTCTTTCTTTTAGTGCCTGTTCTCTTTTATTAATGTAGCAAGCCCTAAAGAAGTGAGATATACAAGAAGTAAATGACCCTACTTAATGGATTTTTGTGGACAGCTATGGTTAGAAAACAACAACAAAAGGAGAAAACAAGAACCCCAAACCAATGCCAATTAGATTTTTCCAGAAGCCTCAAATGCAAGTGTTTTGATTTTATTTGCTCACTCCCTTTAACGTCTCAATGAAAGAAAATGAACCCAAATGAACCTTTTTTGATGATCAGGTACTACTGGTCTTCTTGTTGCAGCATTCCGAGTAGTACTAATTATTTTATAGTTATAAAAAAATCCCTAAAATATTGTGTTTCGGTAAGTTTTTATCTACTTTCTTTTCCTCTTTGATCAAATCCAAGTGCAAAAACAGTACCAATTTTCTGAATGTCCTACTCAAAACAAACTATATCTAATCAAACCCTCTGAAAGCACAGTAACTCAATTGTCCTTGCATTTGGACCTTTTGTGGAACAATGATTATTATTTTATGTAGCTAACTAGTTCTTTTGACTATTTTAAAATGTAATGACATTTTTTTTACAAAAGGCTTGAAAGTTTTGCTTGGTTTCTGTTATAGTATTTCAGTTTTTAAAAACAGTCTAAGAAACTATAATGTTTGAAATTTTCCTAATGTCTACCTTATAGACTTGGAGTCAGACTGTCTGATTTTTAAATCCTGATTCTACCACTTTCTAACTGTAATACTAGGCAAGTTATTTACCTTTAAAAGTCTAATTCTCCTCTTCGTTAAAATGAGAATGCTAAAAGCACTTGCTTTATAGGATTCTGGTAACAATAAAATGAGATCACATAAATCTTTAACTTAGTGCCTGGGGTTCCCCATAAATGCTAGCAATAATTAGCTATTCCTTTTGGGGACTATTCCGTATTCATCACTTTTCCTTGCTCTTCCACTGATAGTTCCAGACAAAGACTTAGCTGCTTTTATTTGCAGCTTATAGAATAGAAAATAAATATCTTGGAGAGAAGACAACATTAAGAGTTTCTCCTCTAGCAGTTTACCACATTATCTAATTATAAATGACATTCAGTAAAATACATAAAAGGTTTCTAATTCTAGGATTAGGAATTAATAACTGAGCCCTGATATTCAAACAAGAAAAGAAAATTATGATATTATTAAAAACCATCTATAAAAGGTATCATAATTTCTTATGCACATGATTTGGAATCATTCATTAAACAAAAATGTGACATGTACTTCATCCCAGGGTTATAAATTATTGTCATTGAAGAAACTAGTGAATCTTTGTAGAACATGCCACTGGCTTTTCTTTATACTGATAAAGATGATGAAAATGAATTCCTAGCAGTCCTTGAAAATATGTCAATGCCATGGAGCTCTTTTTAATGTTGAGGTTATATAACCCCATCAGTGTATTTTCTCAGCATCAGAATTCCTGGGTCTTAGAGGGAGAAGAACTAATCTTTAGGTCATAACTGTGCAAGTTCTTATTCAAAGAAGTTTTTACAGAGGCATTTTAGTTACCCAAACTGGAATAAAGTAGAAGTCAGTCAAATCTAACAGCTGTTCCATTATCTACAATGATCCTGGATAATAGTTCAGCTAAGCAGGAGACACCACCAGATCCCAGATCTCATTGCCCTGGGAATTTCAGGTAGACTGGATGTAATTACTTTCTTTGGCATTAGGCCAAGGTGTCTGGATTATGAGCATTTCATTTTAGATGATTTGTGCTGTGGGATCATTAATGGCTAAATGTGCTCAGTGCCCAAATTCTTGATGTTTCACTGCAGCAAAAAAGGGAAGAAACCTGACGACATTATCTTATTCATCCTCTGTTTCCAAATGGAGCAGGATATATCTCAGAGTCCTTTCTGTAGGTGGTGATATGATCTCTGGCACTTTCAAGTCATTTAGATAATGAGTATTAGCAGATGCGTCATTAATATTCTCTATTTGTCCTTCATCTGTGTTCAAAGGGACTTGCGACAATTTATAGACTTAAATAGGGCAAAACATAACATTTGGGCTGGGAGTAGTGTCTCAAGCTTGTAATCCTAGTTCTCTGGGAGGCTGAGGCACATGGATCACTTCAGCTTAAGAATTCAAGATGAGCCTGAATAATAGTGAAATCCTGTCTCTATTTAAAAAATTGAATAATCTGGGTGTTGTGGCACATACCTGTAGTCCCAGCTACTTGGATGGCTGAGGCAAGAGGATTGCTCGAGCCCAGGAGATTTGAGGTTACTGTGAGCATGGCACTCTAGCCCAGGTCAACAACAGAGTAAGACTCTGACTCAAAAAAAAATTTTTTTTTGTTTTAAAGATTAAAAAGGAATTGAAAGAATAGTAGTTTTCAGTTATCAAAGATAAGTAAAATACACCATTTTGTAAAACAATTTGGAGCTTTTGTTTTGTGCTGCTAAAGCAAAGATGAATGAATATATACCAAGTTGCATGACTTTCTCTTATTTTTCTTTTGTTGAACCTAACACCTAGTAAGTGCTCACAATGTTGAGAAAAAAAATGAGTAAACAGATATGTCAACAATGACATTTTCCATAGTATAGAAATTAAAAATAAGCCAGCCTCTTGCGTAGCTCTTTGTATTAAGACCACAAACAATTTGGAAAGTAACTATAGATGTGTTTCTACATAAGAGATTAAATTATTTAACTAAACCAACACAGTTTAGCTTTTTTTATGGTCTTTCCACAATTCCACAATTCATATATATCCGGGGATGCCTTGAGAAATCTAGAAAGAAATCATCATAAATATCTAATTCAACAGATAATATGAGAGCTACTATTGTTCTAAAGACGAGTAAAACTCAGTTCCTGCCTTGAAATACCCCACTTCCTGAAAAACACAATAAAACACCAAAATAAAACCTAAGGAAAGGAAATTTATATAAGTACCGCACTTCCTGAAAAACACAATAAAATACCAAAATAAAACCTAAATTTCCAGGCACAGTATTAAAAGTATCATAAAGTATATAAAGTGCTTTGAGGTGGAGGTAGAGTCCACCTAGTGATAGACAAGAGTAGGGTAGATAAACCTTGAGGTATGGGCTAAGTTTCTATTGTGGAAGGTAGGAGGAAGACTGTCTTCCAAAGAGAAATCAGGAGCAGAATGACCCAGCACATTCAGGTATTTTTACAATGTACAAATTATTTGAGTCACTGGGTGTCTACATGGAGTAAAAGTAGCATAAAATGGTTGGGATTATATTTTGGAGAATCTTAAATGTCGGAATAAGTCTATAGGAAATCATGGAAGGGGCTTCGGGGCATTCAGTATACTATGTAAAGGTGACTATGGCAGCTAACTAGAGCAGAGTAGAGAAAAAATGGAACTAAATGGATTTGAGTTGTTCAAATTAAAAAACTTCCAAATTTGGATATTTTCAGTGAAAATAGTAGGAAAACTCTTTGGTCAAGTTTTGAATTGTTTTTTTTCCTCATTTAGAATATCTCAAGAGGACTTTGTTTTCACCAGACTCTTTAATGTAAGTACATGGTTGAATCTAGGGTCTGCAAACATTCTCGAAACAAACAAAACTACTCTCTCCATTCCTTGGAAAATTCCCAATTTAGCTGGGGTGATGTCTTTTTTTTTTTTTTTGAAATTTCAGATTTATATGAGGATATAAACAACTAGGTTACAATGTTTGCATTTGTTAGATAAAGTTCCTATTGTAGTTGTGTCTTGCACTCAGGAGATGTGCCATCCATCTTTACATTGTGCCCATTAGGTGGGAGCACATCAACCCCTCTCTTTCCTCCACCCTCTCTCCAGCTTGAATTGAATTGAATTTTCTTCTTGTGTGGGCATATATTAATTAGTACATCTACTGGCTTCCTATTAGTATTGAGTACATTGGATATTTTCTTTTCCATTTTTCTGACACTTTACTGAGATGAATGTGTTTCAGCTCTATCCAGATTAATAAAAAAGATATAAAGTTTCCATCTTTTGTTATGGCTGAATAGTATTCCAGGGTATGCATATGCCATAGTTTATTAATCCATTCCTGGGTCGATGGGCACTTAGGTTGTTTCTGCGTCTTTGTCAATTATAAACTGAGTTGCGATAAACATTCTACTGCAAATGTCCTTATGATAAAATTATTCTTTTCTTCTGCTTACTAATGGAAATGTGGGATTAAATGGAAGGTCTATTTTGTGTTCTTTGAGTATTCTCCATACTCCTTTCTAAAGGGGCTGTATTGGTTTGCAGCCCCACCAACAGTGTAAAAGTGTTCCCTTCTCTTCACATTCATGCCGGCATCTGCGGCTTTGGGATTTTGTGATGTGGCCTATTCTCACTAGGGTTGGGTTGGGCTATTCTCACTAGGGTTAGGTAATCTCTCAAGGGTGGTTTTGATTTCCATTTTTCCAATGATCAGAGGTGATGAGCATTTTTTCAAAGTTTATTAACAATTTGTCTGTCTTTTTCAGAGAAGGTTCTGTTTATATCCCTTGTCCAGTGGTAGATGAGATTGTTTTGCTCTTTTATTGTTGATTAGTTTGAGAGCTCTGTAGATTCTAGTTATCAATCCTTTTTTTTTTTTTTATTGAATCATAGCTGTGTACATTAGTTCAACCATGGGGTACATTGTGGGGGCTTCACATGCAATCTGAGATATTTTTATCAACCTGATTGACATACCATTCATGATATTTTCTCATTTACTATATGAAAACATTTTTGATCCGTATTTAGAAGTTTTCTCCTGACCCTTCGAATATGTACCACA
>CAUYON010158168.1:0-21414 GCA_963573935.1 Arctocebus calabarensis | reverse complement strand
ATTTTTTTGTTTTCCAGTTCGGCCAAGGCCAGGCTCGAACCCGCCACCTTCGGTATATGGGGCCGGCACCCTACTCGCTGAGCCACAGGAGCCGCCCAGTGATTTCCTTCTTAATCTCATCAATGACCCATCTGTCTTTCAGCATAAGGTTATTTAGCTTCCATGTTTTTGTTTGAGTATGCAAATTTCTGTTGTTGTTAAGTGCAACTTTTATTCCATGGTGGTCGGAGAAGATGCAAGGAATAATTTCTATTCTTTTAAATTTGCTGAGGTTAGATTTGTGACCTAAGATGTGGTCAATTTTGGAATATGTTCCATGGGCTGATGGGAAGAATGTGTATTCAATTTTATTAGGATGAAACGTTTTGTAGATGTCTGTTAAATCCAGATGTTGAATGGTTAAGTTTAACTCTGAAATTTCTTTACTTAGCTTCTTACTGGAGGATCTATCCAACACTGCTAAAGGAGTATTAAAATCTCCAACTACTATGGAGCTGGAAGAAATCAAGTTACTCATGTCTATTAGAATTTTTCTTATAAATTAAGGTGCATTCTGGTTGGGTGCATAAATATTAATAATTGAAATCTCATCATATTGAGTATTACCTTTAACAAATAAGAAATGTCCGTCTTTATTCTTTCTTATTTTGGTTAGTTTAAAGCCTATTGTATCTGCAAATAAGATTGTAATGCAAAAATCTTTATTTTAAGAAAAAAATTCAGTTAACAAAAAAACTTAACAATTTTCACTTAGCAAAATACACCCAAAAGGAAATCACAGTACAAAGAAAGTTTTAAGTCAAGGTCTCACCAATTCCTACAGTATTAGTATTGGGTCTCAATTCTCAAAACTAACTCTTAAAAAGCTTAAACCTAACCTAAAAGATTTTACATGAAAATAAATTAGAATGGACATGAGAAATATTTCTTTTTAAATCAAGGAGCCAGCACCTTTGAGTTTTTCAAAAAAGCACGTCTCCCCAGTGTGATCATTGGAATGTGGTGGCAAAAAGTCCATATTTAACATACTTAAACTACTTAAACTCAGATAACATCACTCTAAAGTATACTACCAAAACGTTAATTGGGAAAAGCTGAACATAGTTTTAGTTTACTCAATATCACATGCTAGAAGAAAAGTTTGCATGAGAAAACACTGAAGAGGTAATTTTTTTAATCCAGATTTCACAAATTTATGGTGCAAAATGGGTCCCCACAGCTTCCTCTAGAGTTATAACTGCTAGTCATTGCTTGTTGGCTGCCTGTGAAAATTTGATTGGAAGAATGTAAATGTTCATGGTACCCAAAACTAGTGATACTCACCCATGCTGTTCTGCCGGCTGTAGCCAGCCCTGTAGCAGCCGCTCACTGACTGGCTCTCCAGCCCACTGTAAGTGACCTGGGCTGCTGACACCCCCATGCCTTGCATCACCTGGCTGCTGTATGCCCCATTGCTGCCCCTGTTGTTGAATTCAAGAAAAGCTCTGTTATCTGTGCTGCATGTCAGCCCGGACTTTCGACATTGTACCAGGCCGCATTCTATCCAGGCCAACTTGCTTTAAGATGTCGATGTATCTCCTAGCTGTGCCAGGGCGGTCACAGGGCCCTGGCCACTGTACAGACATGAACTTTAGAGGGGAATCTGAGTGTGACCTGACCACTCTTGAACACTTCTATATACCTGTGCCCTATCCTCTCCTTGTGCTTCCCCAGAGCCTTCTCAGCTAACTCTGGGGGGAAAACTGCACAAAAGCTTCCCCTGTTATCTTGCCCTCGGGGTAATGTGATCCCGTTTGCCACTATTTCCAATCCTAAGAAGAACTGGACAATTTGTTCCTTTGTGCATGCAAATGGGAGTCCTCGAAGATGGAAGAAGCCATCGTTGGCACTGTCAGCACTGTTGGGACCGCTATGATTCAACATCCATCCATCCATTGGTGAACTCCTCGATGTACCGGTGTCCCATGCTTTCCCTGTCTTTTTTCAGGACCATTTTTACATCATCTTCTGATTCAAGTTCAACAAAAGCCTCATTACTCTGCCCTCTCTAGTGTAGATGAAGTGGACACCTGCGGTCCCATCACAAATTGTGCAGTCGGAAAGGAAGTTCTGCATGTCCTCAATAGAGCAGGACCAGGGTAGGCCACGGAGCTTGACCACAAAACCTTCACCTCCCTTGGGGCCCAGCATCATGGACACTTGGTAGGGCAGATGTCAGACAACCTTGGGCACTGATTTTTTGTTTGTTTGTTTTTTGGTGACTTAAAGAACTTTGGATGCCTTCAGTGGGAGACACTTCCCGTAGGTAACAAATTGTCCGCGGAGTGGAGCAGGGCAGACTTCTATTAAGTAGCAAGGCTTACAGCTCAAGGCCCTCAAGTTCCACCCGAAGCTTAACAATGCAGAGAGATCTGAGGAAAGTCCAGGGGCATGTTTTTGATCTTAACCTTTAGAACAGGAGAACGACCCCCACCCCGGTGCTCGGAGCACACGCGAGGCCACCGAGGAGAAAGAAAGGCCCCCGGGCCGGGAAGCCTTGACCTGAATTTTGATCTTGATCGAGAACGGGGTTCAGAGTGTTTCGAAACCCTTGATGGACTGCGAGATCCTGACCTGCTCTCCGATTTTACGTGAGCAGGAGTTCCCGGAGATTTTGGCTGACAGCCAGACTCTGCCCGTGAATTTGTTCTGCTCTACATTACTTATGTCGGCCAGGGCTCCCCCAGAACTAAATAAGAGACGAGTCTCGGCTCGAGGGCCAATGGCCGAATCAACCCGCTGACCGCACCGTGGGGAGGAGAAAAGAGTCGGCAACAACGGCCGCCCACTGCACTCCCACCGGGGCTCAGGCTGGCCAAGCACTGTACGTCACCTGCCACTTCTATGCTATGGAAGAGCCTTCTTCAAATCTAATTATCCAGCCTTCAAGTTTTTCTTCTACAGTTTCTTCACCTCTCTTACCCTTCGTGTAATTGAATAGAGGTAGCATATTACTCTGGATTAGGCTTTGGTTTATGGGAAACTT
The DNA here is from genome assembly GCA_963573935.1 of Arctocebus calabarensis. Classification (NCBI taxonomy): domain Eukaryota; kingdom Metazoa; phylum Chordata; class Mammalia; order Primates; family Lorisidae; genus Arctocebus; species Arctocebus calabarensis. The sequence goes on along the minus strand of CAUYON010158168.1, from coordinate 18,389 downwards.
TTGGCTGGTTTCATCTTTTATGCAGACCACTCAGATTTTCCCCAGATCTACCATAAGGTGTTTGGGCTTCATTATCCTTTTTGTGTTAACCGAAGTAACATTTTTAATTTCTGTGAAGATTTTTTCCTTTGTGTTTACAGTTTAGCTAAGTGATTGGTGCAAGACGCCTAGCTTTCAGCCTATCTCAGCTTTCAACATGCTTTCCTTTCTAACTTTAACCATTTCTAGCTTTTGGTTTAAAGGGAGGAAAGTGAATCTGCCTTCCACTTGAACACTTAGAGGCCATTGTAGGGTAATTCATTGCCCTAACTACAATATTTTTGTGTCTTAAGGAGTAGGGACATTCTAGAAGAGGAAGAGAGATGGGGAAATGGCCAGTCAGTGGAGTGATCAGAACACACGACATTTATCAATTGAGTTCACAAGTTTGCTATTAAACGGGTGCAGTTTGAGTTGCCTCAGATAATTATAATAACAATACCAAATATCATCATATCAAATTTAATAAGAGTGAAAACATTTGTAATCCTGAGAGGATTTCCAAAATATGGCACAGAGACACAAAGCAAGCAGATGCTGTTGGAAAAATGGCACCAATAGTTTGCAGGACACAGGGTTGCCACAGACCTTTAATTTGTAAAAAACATAATGTTGGCAAGGTTCTTTGAAGGAACAAGCAATAAAAAGAGATGTATTTAAAAACGTAAGGTTCACAAGCATATGAATTTGCTCTATTGAGGTTTCTTAGAGGATTTCTGGTGCACTTTATAATCTGTCAGTCAAAGCCACTGACTTGAATGTCAGTGAAATTCCACATTGCTGTGACCTCACCCTGGTGATTTTTCAAAGTTACCTGGATCTCCTGGAATCTAAAAATGCATTTTGTCAGACTTCCCCGCTCCGCAGCATTAAGAGTCAATGAATCATTTGTTGATAGATTTTAGATCAAAAGGTAGTTTTCCTACTATTATAAATGAAGTAAAACAGTATTAGAGAGACCGACAGACCTCTTCAAGGGCACACAACTTATCACATTCCTCATATAATTTAAGAAATGAATTGTTTGATATTTATTTTCCAAAATGCTACAATATAGTAAGATACGGAGGACTTTTAAGCTTTAGGTCACAAAACCTGGGAGTCTAATACTCAGAGATAAGGAACAGTTGTGAATGTTTACAACAATTCCAGACTCCGAACTTGAACTGTAGTTAGTGCTTCTATTAAAGTACTGCATATATGCATACACACACAGACAGAGGGTGCCAAAATGTATACACATTTTAAGAGATTTTATCTATGTATTACTTTTCAAAGTTGAATTGAAGGTACCATTACCAGTCAAGTGTACCTAGATATTCTGTGCGTGTCCATTTTACCTGCAATTCATACACTTTTGGGGAGCGATCAATTTCATTTCCAACAAGATCTCTTAAAATATACAAAAAAAACTAATTAAAATAATATGGTTGAGGGAGAAGATGGGCAAAAAGTAATGTGAAAAGAAATAATGGGTTTTAAACATACTGAAATAAATTATAATATCTAAACACATGTCATTTCTGGTCTATTTTAATTCAATGGCATAATTATAAAATTATCTTCCTAGTTTACCTTCTCTTAATTGGCTTTTACAAAATATTAATACTTATATATTTCTATGCTAATATTAATAGAAGAATAATCAATCCATAACACCCTACTGTTTACCTATGTAAATTTCAAAATTATATTGTTCTAACCCAGTTGGAAAAAGAACCTTGAAGTTTTAATTATTCAGAGACCAAAGTGATGGGTTCTGCACAGGAAAATGAGGTTTTATGGGATATAATATAATCAGGAGATCAAACATTAATAAGTATTTGAATATTTTATGGCATATTCTAATGGAATATTTCAATAGAATCTTTTGGCTATCCCTACACATTAAAGAGAATTACTTTATTGATTTTCCTACAGAAGTAGTGTGAATGTTATGAAACAAGGGCTTGCATATACAACACTGATCACCATTACAGAAACAGTCCAAAGTAAGTCTCACATAACCAAGCTATTTATACAACTTTCCTCCACCCCACCTTTAATCACTACATTGAGTTATTCTAATGTGAGAATTAATTGTACTGTCTTCTAAAGAAAGACATGTTTGCATCAAGAACCAGATGAAAATTGGAAATTTGTCAGTAGAACTAGCTGTCAGTGATACAAAGCCCAATTTCACAACTATATCACAATGACTCTCGATTCAACTTCTTCTGCTTAAGTTATTCTGCAAGTAAGGTATTGGACTTTTAATTAAATAATGTATACTAATATGGTTACTTTTAACTCATTTTCCAAAGTAAAGATAATGAGAAGTGATTCCAATATACCACTGTGGTCATTTGTGTTTCTTAACCTCTGGACTTAACAATCTACATCTATACAACACCCTGAGACAATCCCAAGGAAGTGATTGTCATCAAAAGTTTTATTTTAGGAGGCAAGCATGAATGTGCAGTTGCAGTACAACCAATGAATGAACTTTTGGACATTTCTAGAAAATTTAACTATTTAATGTTTGATTTGTATATGGGATACTTTCTAAAATCTTGAATTTCATATTGAATAATTTTTTAAATTATTTCATTTTATCTAAAAATTGTTCAACTTTTAAACTCTCTCTTGTAATGGTTTTATAATTTACATTATGTAAAGGCAATAAAATTCTGACCAATAAAATATGAATCGATAAGAGTGACCAAGTGCAAATTCCTCATTTGTACAATGCAAATTCTGTTCACTGATTTGCCCTAGATCTTATGTCTTAATAATGGAAAAACGCTTATATGTACACATTTAATAACTATAGTAGGAAAAGTTGTTAGGATGATAGTATTGCCATGAGTATTTTATTTTATATTTATTTTTTAATTTTTCTTTTGCAGTTCTTTTGGCTGGGGCTGGGTTTGAACCCACCACCTCCGGCATATGGGGCCAGCACCCTATTCCTTTGAGCCACAGGTGCCACTATTGTCATGAATATTTTAAAGCTTAATAGAAGGTGATTAATTTTGCTAAGAAATATTAGAAACTGAGACACACTACTAAAGTTGTAAATAAATTTGGCAAGAAACCTAATCATGAGGAGAAAATATTTTTAAACCATCTAATAAGGAGCTAATATTCAGAATATATGAATACCACTAAAAGAAAATAACTTTATTAAAAATTGGTGAGGAATTTGAATAGACATTTTTCCAAACGAGATAGACAAATGGCTAATGAGCACATGAAAAGAGACTCAGCATGATCATCCAACAGGGAAAAGCCACAAAGAGATACTGCCTCACATTCACAAAGATAGTTATAATGACAAAGACATAACAGCCAGTGTCAGTGAAGATATGGTGAAATTGGAACTCCCATACATTGCTGGTGGAATTGTGAAATAGTGCAGCCACTTTGGAAAGCTGTCTGGAAATTCTTTAAGATGTTAAACGTAGTAGATGTTAAACGTTAATACGATAACAAACGTATTCAATAACAATATATTATATACTTAAAATATGTTAAGAGGGGAGATCTCCTATTGTGTTCTTACTATCAATAGAGGAAAAACTTAGACAGTTACCACATGACTTAGCAATTTCATTCCTACATATTTACCCACGACTACCCAAGATAATTGAAAGTTTATGCACACAGTTTACTGCACCATCATTCATAATAGGTCAAAAGTAGAAACAGCCCAAATGCCCATCAACTGACACAGAGATAACCCAAGTGTGACATATTTATACAATAGAATATTATTCAGTCACAGAGAAGAATGAATTGCTGCTACATGCTAAAACATGTATGAACCTTGCCCACTGTCCTAAAGTGAGATGAGCCAGGCACAAAAGGACACATATTATATTACTCTATTGATAAGAAACTTTCAGAATATGCAAATTCAGAGAGAAGATTGAGGGCTCCCTACAGCAGTGGGAAGGGCAGACACATGGTAACTGCTAATGGATACAGGTTTATTCTTGAAGTGATGAGAATGTTCTGGAGCTAGACCATGGTGAATACATGCTTCGAGAATACTAAACACCACCAACTTGTACATCTCTAAGGGATGAATATTATGTTTGAGAATTACATCTCAATAAAATAGAAATCATTAGAAGTAGATGACAAGTTATTTGACAAACATTCCAAATACTTCAAATTAGATCTGAAATCTAAAAAAATAATGAAAATATCTGAATAAAAGATATTTTGTTTGCAAAAGAAAAATACTGAACCTGGAACATTCCATAGCTGAAAATGAGGTATAAACCCTATAATTCAGAACCCCTATCGAATGCTTCCACTGAAAAGGAAATGACACCACAGTTCTTCAGGTTGGCAATAAGTCTCAATTAACTAAACTAAAATTGGCATCAAAGTAGACTATCTCATATTGTATGTTTATTATTTGATATTGGCTCTTTGGGAAATAAATAGTGGATTCAATTTGTTATTAAAGCCAAACAAGAAGTAAATGTTTATTCTAATTTTCAAACTCATTCAAATTGGGAACATTTAGCTAAGTAGTAAGAATAAATCAGATCATAGCCAACTACATTTTTAAGGCTCTCTACAAAGTTATATTTTCAGTTACTGAGGCAATTTAATATTTGTAATGCACCAAATTAGCTGTGGCATGGTGGTGTCATAGCAATTTATGCTGAATTCTTGAATATACTCATGCTGTTGCAGGGGGCTAACAACACTCAGAGACACCAGCCTATAACACTCTGGTCTGATAACCAATGCAGGCAATTTTCTTGACAAAAATGTCTAGACTCTGACATTTGAAAAAACTTGAAATATTTCTTTCAGAGATCTCTATGACTTACCAAAACTTAAAAATGATGCAACATCCACATTGGCACCTGAGTTTTTTTCTAAAATACAAATCTGATCATTTCAGAATAAGTATAGAACAGATCATAGCCAAAGATTATCAGTCGTATTGTTTTTCAGTTCCTATCTTGATGTAGTTATCGTAACAGCCTTGGGCTCCTGGTTAGTCAGTCTCCCTCTCCTCTGATGGGGTTCTGTTCTTCCCTTGTACTCATGCAAGCTTGAGACTCACTCTCCCACCAGAGAAGCCCAGGGTGGAGCCGTGTTGACCAGCTCAATGCTGAGCTGTGGGCAGGAAGCGCTACCTTTAGGATCTTCGTAGTTTTCAGCTTCTGTTTCTCTAGTGAAAGCAGAAAAAGCATTATGTCTCAGTGAGCTGGTAAATTCTTTTTTTTTTTTTTTTTTTTTTAAGACAGAACCTCAAGCTGTCACCCTGGATAGAGTGCTGTAGCATCACAGCTCACAGCAACCTACAATTCCTGGGCTCAAGCAAGTCTCCTGCCTCCACCTCCCAAGTAGCTGGGACTACAGGCGCCCGCCACAACACCCGGGCGTTTTTTGGTTGCAGCCGTCATTGTTGTTTGGCAGGCCCGGGCTGGATTTGAACCCGCCAGCTCAGGTGTACATGACTAAGACCATAGCCTGCTGAGCCACAGGCGCCGAGCCAAGCTGGTAAATTCTAACATTCAGGCTTGAACTTACTGGGAAGGAAAATGGTTCATCTTATAGGCCAGATAAAAGAACCATTTGGTGTGTTTGTGTGGTCCAGGACAGCTAGCGGAGTCCTGGGTGGGGAGCAAAGGCCCAGCTAATGTGTGCATTCTTTGTTCACTTGTACATTATGGAAAAGGGCAGAATACTAGTATTCCTACTGCTTGTTTCTGAATAGTTTTTAAATACTTATGATCCTTGTTAATTGTGTATTCTCATTTCACTCAGCGTCTATGATAGGACCTTTATAAATGCTCTGCTGGAATGTTCTTCCTCCCCTTTATCTTAAACTCCTCTTCCTTCTTCAAGCATTAAATTGGACCTAATGTTCTCTCCAAAGTCACCCCTGAAAAATTAATGGTTTCTCAGCTGCCTATGCAAAGTTACATTTTCGCTTTCATTAGCTTGTATTTGAACTACTTGCTTATGCAGCCGTCTGCCCCACTTGACTGCAGTTTCCTTGAAGAAAGGAGCTGTATTGTACATATCTCTCTATTTGCATAATCTCACTTGGTGTACTTCACAGAATTCTTATCCAATGGCTGGATTCTAAACAGTTTTGAATATTACAGCAAAAATCTAAAGAAAGAACAAACGAGTTGATTGAATGCTTAAGTGAGATTTACTGAGCCCAATTTCTAAGCCTTGCACTGTGATCAGAAATATAGAGCGATCCAACGGATAGTCTTCATCAACTCCAAACTCTTCAGCCTGCTTGTCAAGATCTAGTCCCTGTTAATTTTAAAGTCTATCTCCCACGACTCCTTTATATACAAGCCATATGAAGTAAAATATGTGCTTTTTTCTGTGCATACCCCAATGTTTTATATCTGTCGTTTAGCGTATATGTTCCCTTAACATGTTTTCCCCGAATCTAATGCATTTATACAGTATCTCAAAAGCCTTCTCCCCACTACTTCCCTCAGCTTCATACCCAGCCAATGAATGTCTTTACATTACATGCAAATAGCACACCGTTTGTAACTACTGTACAGTGTTTCCTTTACTGTCATCTGTGCTATGTCACTTGTTGAGTTCACTGTGAATATCATTTGTGTGTCTCTTAACTTGCCTACTAAACAGTAGGCCCTCGGATAAAAGGCTGTGCATTCCATATTTACATCCGCTACTGAAGATACAGAAAATATTAAGGTTTATTTTCTATTAAATTTAATCCATGCAGAAGCCTAAGTTCTACATGAAATAGAAACTGACTCTATGACCATGGATGATATAGGGAGTTTTATTATTTTGTAAGCTTTGATTATTCTTATTTATAAGTTCATAGTAATGAGTTAAATATGTTTTATACTTCTCCAGTCTCTAATGTTTTTAAGTGCTAGATGTTTTCTTTCAACTGTAAAATACATTTGACATAGTTACTTTTTATTCCAAAATTAGTGCATTTAAGTATAGTGGGTTTCCTAGCTTCGTGTTATGTAAAAAAGATGTGTTTTTTAAATTGGATTTTCTTTTTTTTTTTTTTTGAGATAGAGCCTCAAGCTGTCACCCTGGATAAAGTGCAGTGGCATCACAGCTCACAGCAACCTCCAATTCCTGGGCTCAAGCGAGTCTCCTACCTCTGCCTCCCAAGTAGCTGGGAATACAGGTGCCTGCCAAAATGCCCAGCCTTTTTTTTTTTTTTTTTTTTTTGGTTGCAGCCGTCATTGTTGTTTGGCAGGCCCAGGCTGGATTTGAACCCACCAGCTCCGATGTACATGGCTGGCGCCTTAGCCCGTTGAGCCAAGGTGCCGAGCCTGGATTTTATTTTCATTCGACAATAATAGTATATATCAACAGGTACATAGATAAAGAAACTGTAGTGTGTTATTTCTATGGTCTAAATGTGCTCCCCCAATTCCTATATTAAAGTAATTACCAGTGTAGTTACCAGTAAAGACCAAAATATTAAATATCAATTAAAAAGTGGGGATTCGAGACTAAGGTGTGGGAGTTCTACCCTTATGATTGAGATTCATACCTTGATAAAAGAGACTTCAGAGCACCCCCTGGCCCTTTTTGCCCTTCTGCCTTTTGCCATGTGAGTTCACCGCCATGACCCGACAGCATCGATGGAACATCATCTGACCAAACACCGAAGCAACTTTGACGTTTGACTTCCCTACTTTCAAAATCGGCAGAAATAGCTTCTCATTACTTACGAAACATTTATTTAGTCTGTAGTAATTTGTCATAGCAGCAGAAACAGACTAATTCAAATACATGATGGAAAATTATTCAGCCTTAAAAGAAGGAAATCCCATGACTTTTAACAACCTGGATGGACCTGGAGAATATCATGGTAAGTGACATAAGCCAGGCTCAGATGGTCAGACACCCCAGGACCTCAGTTATATGTGGAATCTAAACAAGTGAAGAGCAGACGGTGGCTAGAGAAGCTGATGAAGGGGGGGTGGATGGGAAAGGGGAAAGAGTTGATCAAGGGGTAGCAAGAATACTGTCATTTTACATGGATGGGTTTGCTATATAAATATAAATTATTTTTTAATACTCCACTATTAGTATCATGAAAATTTGTGCAGCAGCAATAAACGAGAACACAGAGGCAAAACTAAAACAAATGGGAAAAATCAGTTTACTTTTATGAATGAATAACTATGCTGATAATGCATACAGCAAAATGGAAAAAAAAAGAATATACCCGTTTTAATGCTCCTTCTATATTCATTAGCACGAAGTCACAAATCAATTATTTCAGTCCTATCTCTGATGCTGAGTTGTCTGTGACCTTGAGAATATTTTTCCAATGACCTAATTTATCCATTTGTATGATGGATAATATTTGCTCTTCCTGCAGTCCCTGAATGTTAAATGTTCTGCAGAGAATATTATTTTTAAAAAGTTCTGCTAATTCAATTTATTTAGCCCTTAAATAAATTTTTTGATTGTTTTGGGTTTTTTGTTATTGTTGTTATCTCAGTGGCATCAATAACGAGATGGGAATTGATTCCTACCACTATCATTTCCACGGTCTTCAATCTGCTTTTCCACACTTCTTTTAGTAAATGACCATGCTCACCAGCTCTGTTATCTGTCATCTCCAAAATGCACCTCAAGAAAAGAATGATTCTTACCTACACGGTGTCTGCAGTAGTCCCTGGTAGTAAATGTCTGCTACTTTAGGAAATTTGCCAAAAAACGTAAATATTAGTAGACATCTTTTCTTAACCTTTCCTGTTTTCTCATTTGGCTGAGAATATTAAAGTGGGAAGTCTATACCTGTTTGCTAAAATAAAGTACTTTTAGATTGATGCATTTAAATACTAAAAGCTTTTAATTAATGGAAAGGCAAATTCCTTCTCTTAAATTCATTCAGTTAGTTGATGAAACAAACAAGCTCATTTGAAATTCACAAAGGCTTGAAAACCACCACTTGTAAATCACCCAAGTCAGCTGAAATACAAAATTTACTCAGATTTATTGGTGTCTTTAAGAAGAAAATGGAGCAAATAGAACAGGGTCAGCAAAACCATTTACCTTCAAAATTGAAAGCAGTGAAAACAAAGAGAAAGGAATCCTGTAGACTCCTGAAACAGAAAGGGACAATCAGAGAGTTCTTAGTGATTCACAGTTTGTATGTCTTAAATCAATATTTCTTTAAGTGTGGTACCTGATCCAGCAGCACAAACCCTGCAAATTTATTGAATCAGAACACTGGGACTAGGCTCCAGCAATCTGTGTTTTTACAAGCTCATCAAGTAACTTTGATGCATGAACATCTGAGAACCATTATCTGAAATCAGGTAACTAGTGATAGAGATAGTACATGAATCTGGGCATTCAAGGCCAGCAAATTTAAATAGATAAGGCAAAAAATGTATTATGTAAATATGCTATACATAAAGAGTGTAGGTTCTTTTTTTTTTTCACCTATTTTGTATGATTTTATTTTTAGCTATTATTTTGTCACATGAAAAGCTAAATCCAAATCCTTTTTTATTATTATTATTAAATCATAGCTGTGTACATTAGTGCAATCAAAGGGTACAATGTGCTGGTTTCACATACAATCTGAAATATTTCATCAAACTGTTTAACATAGCCTTCATGGCATTTTCCTAGTTATTGTATGAAGACATTTGTATTCTGCATTTAGTAAGCTTCACCAGTACCCTTCTAAAATGCACCGTAGGTGTGACCCCACCAATTACCCTCCCTCCACCCCAAGGAGTGTGTGTTCTTTAAGAAGTATCTCTCCATAAGCCATGCTTGGAGTCAAACATTTTATTTTTTTTATTTTTATTCATTTTATTTTTTTGTTTTTATTAAATCATAACTGTGTGCATTGATGCATTAATAGGGTTCAGTGTACTGATTTGATATAAAATGTGAAATGCTTACATTGAACTGATTAACATATCCATCACAATTATGCTCTTTTCTTAATAGTTTTGAAATGTACCATTGCATCATGCACATTAGGTGAGGTCCCCCCCAAATACCCTCCCTCCTCCTGCCGAGACAAACACGCTAAATGTACCATTAAGAAACACTGCTATTCTAGTATCTGTGATCATTGTGCTATTGAGGAGTTTACTAAATTTTTTCAGATTAAATTATTGCCATAATTCTCTGTGCCTCCCTCACCCACACCCATGTCACAGCCTCGCTGTGAGCAAAGAAGGTTGTCTTGGCCAAATGTCTTGATTTAGCGAATAGAAAATTGTAGAAGTAAAGCATGCTATTTCTAAGCTTAGATGTTAAGAAACTTGCTTGGCTTTCTTTTGCTTCTGACCTTGCAATGAGAAGAACATGCTCAGTTAGCTAGATGGTGAAAAAGATGCCTGGCGCAGAGCTGACCAGCTAAACCACTGATAGTGATAAAAAAGGGTGACACTACCCACCACCCATGTGTGAAGTTGAACTTGATCAGACAAACTTAAACCAATTTAGAGAGCTAAGTGTTATATACTACTGAAATTTCATGCTTGTTATATGAAAAAGGCTACCCAATAAGCTGAGTTAGAGAAATTGGGGGGAGAGACAAAATAATGATTTCTTCTACCTCTTAGCTCGACTTCTTGACTACGAAATGGACTTTTTTTTTTTTTTTTAAGAGCCAAGGACTTGCTGTGTTAAATTCCTGCTCCAGGCCTCAGTGGGATCCAGAGTAGCTGGGACCACAGCTGTGCACCTCCGTGGTGTCCAGCTTGCAATGGTCTTTAAACGGTAAATTCAGACCTTCCCGTGGAAGATAAATACATCAGTCAACCTGTAGAAAATGTACTCAAGGACCCACAAACCCCACTGTAACTGAGAAAATAGGCTTTAATCATGGACTTCCATTTTTCTAGGAACTAAAGTCTAATTTCAAATACTGCTAATACAGATATATCAGCATATCTGAAAATATATACTGGGATCCTTTGAGAATGAAAAAATACATTACCTATGATGGAGAGTAACAGAAAATGTTGGCATTTACCTTCACAATCATGTAATTCTTCATCATAATAACTGATCTAAAATATTATGGTACATGTAGTATGCCCAAGGTCATCAGCAGATGACTGTAATGGCAAAATATTATATTAATGACTTCTCCAATTTAACTCCTTTTAATCCTCAACATGCTGCTATTCACTGCTGATATTTAAATAAAATAAATTTCTTGAACTTTCATGAAAGAATGATGGGTCAGCAGGTTTTCTAACTTTTTAGTCTATCATGAGATGAAATGATAAAAAAAAGTGACTACTCTTTTCTACTTTTGTCTTCATCTACTGAGAAGATTGTATAATTTTTCTTCTTTGACTGACTACCATTTTTTTTTTTTTTTTTGAGACAGAGCCTCAAGCTCTCACCCTGGATAGAGTGCTGTAGGATCACAGCTCACAGCAACCTCCAACTCCTGGACTCAAGCACGTCTTCTGCCTCTGCCTCCCAAGTAGCTGGGACTACAGTCACCTGCCACAACACCCGGTCATTTTTTGGTTGCAGCCATCATTGTTGTTTGGCGGGCCCAGGCTGGATTTGAACCCGCCAGCTCAGGTGTATGTGGCTGGTGCCTTAGCCTGTTGAGCCACAGGCGCCGAGTCAGACTGACTACCATATTGAGTTTCATTGTTTCATTGCCTGTTATATTTACTTTGCACCCCTAGGATATATCACATGTGGTCACAATGTGTTACAATTTTTAGTAGTTTGCTAGATTATACTTTTCAATATTTTATGGAGAATTTTAATGTACACATTCCTAAGTGCTACTGGTCTTAAATTGTCTTTTCTTGAAATGTCTGACCCACATTAGATTGCATTAAAATACTGAAATATTTTAGTTTACCTTTTATGTTAGCATAACTTAGTCTCAGTAATTCAGTCTTTAATATGGAAACAAGAAACACTGACCAATTGTCACATGGAAAACTTTTTTGTTTTTAATGTCTCTTTGGTTAAAACAATATTATTACCTGAAAATCAGAATTATCAAAACAAACTCTGGGCATAATATCTTTAGTCGTTGCTCATCTTTGCAGCTGAATTATTAGTTTGCAAAGTTAGATCGCTTCTTGGTCTTTTTGGCTAAGATCAAGGATAGGTTGCAAAGTTAGGCAAAATTTCCATTACATACTCCTTATTTCAAATAGTTGTTACCTTTTTGAGCTTTTTATCCCCACTAGATTCTGCTGGTTGGTGCCTTGGTTCACAGATTGGTCTTTGGAAAAATAATAATAATAACAATAATATTTCAAACATTACAGAGATTCTGACTCGTTGGCTTTATTTTAAGTAAGCACAGTTGGTAGTGCTTATAATTTACCTCAGTGCATTAAAAAGAATTTTGATTATTGAAAAAAGAGATGAACATACTAATTCAATATGTAGACCATATTCAGATCTCATTTTAAAAGCCAACAATGAGCAGTCATTTGTATGACAACTAGGAAAATTTGATGTGAAAGAATTATTGTGGCTAGCACCCTAACCACTGACCTGTGGGTGCCCCCGAAAGAATTATTGTTAATATTATTGTGAGATTTCATAGTATAAAAATGTTAATATTTTCAGAGAGGCAGCTAGAGTATTTGGGACAAATGTCATTTGGCTTGTATTTGATTAAAATACATATAGATGGCAGGGGTTTGGGGTCACCAGATGAGGGGGTCTTGGTGTGAGGAATGAAGAGGCTTGACACTAGGTCTGTTGGGAGGAGCCCTTCTGAGTGAACCTGAGGTCTCTATTTATTACCACAAAGCAGGAAAAAGTAGTTAAAAGTTACTGATCAGACATCAGCATTAAAAAAGGGGGAATATGGAAAGTATCAGAAAGAATTTGTTCTGCAATTTGTTTTGCAAAATCTCAGAATTTGTTTTTGCAAATTGTTTTTCAATTTGTTTGCAAAATCTCACACCTTAAACAAGACCTCTGCCTCTAGTGTTGAGAGACCTTGGGAATCTAGAGGATCTAACTCAACCATCAGGCCTGTTATTGCCATAGGAGGCAATTGGAGGTCAGTTTTCTGATTTCCTGCATGCACACAACTCAGATGCCATTCTCGTGTTTCTCCAGATGTCTCAAGCAGGAAGCGAGACCTTCTGCGAAGATCAGGGCTCAGTTTCCCCTTCAACACAAGCAGAAAATCAGATATGGCAAAATAATTATGATTCTTCGGGCTAAGTTTTGAGCACATGCTGCTTTGTTAGACTGTTCTATTTTTGGTAAGTTTGAAAATTTTTATCCCTATAAAATATTTGAAAATAGTGTTCTCTTTCTTTTTGTTTTTTATCTCTAAAATACTTGATTGATTTTGTAACTATTCACTAAGATTCTACAAAGAATCTTAATTTAATTTATATGTGGAATATTAAAAACCCCTTGGAAGCTATTGTTTATATTTATTTTTAAAGAACTAAGTATTTATTTGTTTCATTAAGTGAACATAGTATAAATAGTAATGAAACATTAGAAAAAATAACATTTAAGTAGTAAAGTTTTTCAATTCCCAGTCCAATCACTCCTGGTATTTTATTCTCTTAACGTGTATATAATACTTGAGAAATTCTGACCGATGTGATAACACATAAAACCGAGGTACTATTATCAAAAGGAATAGACAAAATTGTACCTATTTGTATGTTGATATCTTACAATGCACTGAAAAAGTCTTAGAATTAATGACTAAAGATTTCTGGATTTGATAAATATGCAAAAAATGATAGCTTTCTAGGGTATCATCAATAACAGTCAGTTAAAAAAAATCTCATTATACAATGTACAATTCATTATCTTAGAATATATTTAAATAATGTTTTTAGGACCACTGATAAGAAACCATGAAATTTCACATAATCTATCTTTACTCAGAAAGATAAACAATAGAACAGAATTAATGAAGAGGTAATTCATGTTTTTATATTCTTTATGAGAGATGAATGATTTGATCTATTTTCATTTTACCCATTTTATTTTGTAGTAGTAATATCATTGTGTCAAAATTTTAATACTTTTGTTGTTTTCCCTTTTCTCTAAAGAGAAATAAATGGAAAATCATGGCAGTAAATTGACATGAGATTATTATAAAAGGATATCAATGGAGCCAAAATGTTCTTAAAAATTTATAACTACACTTTGGTATAGAAACCACATGAAGGGGCGGCGCCTGTGGCTCAAAGGGGTAGGGCGCCGCCCCATATGCCGGGAGGTGGTGGGTTCAAACCCAGCCCTGGCTAAAAACTGCAAAAAAAAAAAAAAAAAAAAGAAACCACATGAAGGCAACAAAATGTTTTCTTAGGAGAATGTGACAGAATCTGAGCGTCCTGCACAGGATGCACAAGAAGCTCAGTTAGCTTCTCAGTTATATAACCTACTTTTTTTAACCAGCACCCAGAAATTATCAGGAGGTGAACATCAAGTCCAGATTGGAATATGCCTTTACAACGAATTTTTAACATTTTATAAATACAGCGTTGTCAATACCCTCTCTCTCCATAGTCAAACTGTCTAGAAAGACAAAGATCAATAAGAAATCATTTTATTTATAAGGAGGAATCACTGCACCAGAGAATGAGTGGTCAAAGTCATTTGTATCCGTGAATTCTCTCACTCAGGACAGATAGACAAGGGGGTCTCATTTAGTTTGGAAGCTGTGTTACTGAACAGGGAATCAGAACCGTGTCTGTTTGATACTCTACCTTTGGAATAACGTATTATTGCAACGTTCTTGCAGGGACTTAGGAATATTCAAAAGTTTTTCCCTCAATTCTGTTGGGACAGCACAATATCTGCCTTTCCACCAGACAGCAGCCTCTTCTTGGGCATCAGAAATGCATCCAGTCCAGTGAGGGAAGGTTTTTGTCATTGAACAATATGTGTCTAGACACTGAATAAATTTGTTCTAATGACCCTGCTTTTTCTATACTATGTAATTAAGTAAGCCCCCATATGAACAATTTTAATTTGTATATACTTAAAACATTAAGAAAGGTTACACATATTCTACTGATCTGAGAAAAAGCTGTCTGTTTCAATCGGCTTTGTATTTTCACGGACCTGCGTCTGATTCATTAGATTGAGTAGTTTCTGTTTTATACTCAGAGGCCAAACTTCTTTTCTACATCTTTATCTACATCATGATAGATGCCACATTTTAAGTACGGTTTCCAATAGCATGTTACTTTAACATAGTTTATTAAGTTATGGCATACAGAAGAAGTATTTTAATAAATAGTACTGAGAAAAGTATTTAGCTACTTTAAAAATAGGAATTTAGAATCTCAATTCACAGCATTCATTAAAGACACCAGGTTCGACATTTTTTAAACTCATCCTAGAAAAAGTTGCTGAATATCACTAGAGTCACCTTTGAAATAGTCCCTCTTGGGAGCTACACTGTTTCTAACACCTAGTCAAAGGAATTTTGGAACTCTTTCTGGAATAGACATCAAAGCTGTTGTCATACTACCTGTGATGTCCTGAATACAATCAAAATATCTTCCTTTCAGTATTTACTTATCTTTGGGTAAAGAAGAAAGTCATGAGAAAGGGAAGTCTCAGTCACTCCCTCATGGACAGTGCCATGAGAGCTGGTGCATTGCCATGATGCTAGATGCATGAGGTGTTGGTAAAATTTTCAGGTTATTGTCATCTAACATTTTCATGCAGCCTTTTAGCACTTTCAAATAGTAAATTTCGTTAACTGTCTAGTTGGTACAAATTCATAATGAATAATCCTTCTGATATTAAAAGAGGTTAGCAAAATGGTTTTGACTCTTGATTTGGACCGACTGAACTTTTATGGTCATCAAGAATTGGCTGACTTCCATTTGCACTTTGACACTTTGTGGCAGGGTCTTACTGGTGCACCCATGTCTCATCAGACAACATGGCCCATAACATCATCTTGTCTCTCCAAAAGGTCTTGGCAAACTTCAATTCTCCTTTGCTTTTGTTCATTGGTGAGCTCCTTTTGGATTTTTTTTTGCGTACTTTTCTCATGCCGAAATTTTAGGTTAAGATTTTCCTATTTCCTTATTGGTGTTTGCTTGGTCTGCTGTACTTCTCACTTGATCTTGAGATATAATTCAACCTCTTTTCATCACTGACACTTTCTCCTCCCTCAGAAAGACATTTAATCCATTTGTACACTGCTGTTTTCTTCACGGCGTTATCCCTATACTAACGCATTCAAGATTTCACTCCCACTCTTGCCAAGTTTAACAAGAAAAATTTGTTTGTTCATTGCTCTAATTCAAGCTCTGACGTTCTCATGAGGGCACACAAAGACACAGAACAATAATGAAAGCCACGCAGTAGGACACTGCCACGTGTTGACACGAACACAGCTGTGAGACGCTGACATACCAAAGTCATGAAACTTTTCTGAGCTGTTTGTACAGTGCTGCCAAGGCAAGTGCACGGTGGCAAATTCACAACATTAATTGTCAGACCTGGTATTTCCAAGTATTAAAGAGATATACACTAGCAAAATAAAACTTCATGAGTAAGAAACATGGATAGTTTTTTTTTGTTTTGGGTTTTTTTTTTTTGTAAGTAACTAAATCCACTATGGGTATATAAAAATGTCTTTTGAGTACTGTCAAATTTGGGGGGAAAGTAGATCACCAAGATCTTGGGTAGGTCTGGAACCAGGAGAGCTATTTCAGGTACAAAGTCAGGAATGGTGTCTTCAGAACACTACAGCACGTCGTCTTTTCTTTCTGGGTCATTCTGCTCAGATTCACATTCCACGGAGATTTAAATAAATACATTTGGCTTTGTTGAAGATGCTCTTTGAGAAGCCAGCATGTTAACGGAACAAATGCATTCTCTGCTCATCCACGTTGCAGATTTTATAATAGACTTAGAACCAAAAACAACATCTCTAATGACAAGCATTGCAGAATTCAAGTGTTATGAAAGTATTCTTAATTCAGGGAGTTTTTCATAGATTTAATTCCACCTTTTCCTGTCCATTTTGTATCAGTAGCAAATCCAGTTATTTAATTTACATCTATTTAAAGCTTTAAATGTTAATCACAGTGAAGTTCTATGTTGCTATAGCACCAGTGTGTTAGTTCTGAGCAACTAACAGCAACAGCTACGCAGCAGACTGATTAGGAAAACAGTGACCACGCCTCTCCCACACGCTGCTGCCCCAGTCCCTAGACATGCCAGCCTTCACTCGGACTCCACGTGCCAGCCTTCACTAGGACTTCACGTGCTAGCCTTCACTCGGAATCCACCTGCCAGCGCTTCCTTCTCGTGTTTTTGATTTGCCATCACTGGATTCCTTCTCACAGGAAACATCTATCTCTATGTTAGTATTTTAATCCTCATGGGAGAATTGTAATATATATTTTTTTACAATTTCCCAATTTCTCAGCTAATGTTTCTTACAGTAGAGATGTTTAAAAACATCTAAGTTTCCTGAAAAATGCTGGCAAGAAATTTCTGTGTGGAAACATTACCTTGAAACAATGGAAGATCTTTTTTCCTTGCCCTTAAAGAAAGTGGGAAATAAGAAACTGTCCTTAACTATGTATTTATGGAGGAGGTAAGAGACAGCTGTTACCTAGTGATAAAATCAATACCAAGAAGGGATGAAAAAAGAGATACAAAGATCTTGACTCTTTTCAAACTATATCAACTGTATCAATCAACCCTGAAGCTTACTTTACTTCTTAATTTCCATATATATAATGTGTTGATTATTGCTACATAACAAATCTTCTCTAAAATCAATAGTTTAAAATTAAAACCATTCATTTAGTTTAAAGTCCTATTGCGAGAAATTTAGGTGAGGTCGGTTCAGTGGTTGTGGCTTCAGTCAGCTGTCACCCGTAGTCAGCAGTGAGCCAGATTTTCCTGATCACCAAGCTCTCGCTCATGTTCGAAATCTTGGCCAGCACCAATGGAATGACTTGGCTGTGGTCTGCACAGTCTCCCATTCTCCCAGGATCCAACCTGAACTTGTTCACTTGGCAGAGGCAGAATTGCCAAACAAAAACAAGAAAACATTTTCAAGGCCTATTTCTCTTGAAACTAGCACAATTTCATTTATAGTGCATTATTTCTGCCAAAGCAAGTCATATTCAAGAAATGGGAAATGGGAAAATAGATTGAACTTACTTGTGGGAGGAACTATAAAATCAAATCTCAAGGGGCATGGATATAGACTATGGAGTAATAGAGTTTGTTTTTTCTTTTTTTTTTTTTTTTTTTTTAATTTTTGTAAGACAGAATTTATTCACAGAAAAGAAAGAAAAGAATACAGAAAACATTAAGGCATCTGTTAGAGGGAGAAAATTCTAGTGGGGAGAGAGAAGCTCTCTCCGTTTCTC
>CAUYON010158164.1:0-25865 GCA_963573935.1 Arctocebus calabarensis | reverse complement strand
TCATACTGTTACAGATATCCTTCATGGCATTTCCTTGATCACTATATAAAGACATTAATACTCTACCTTTAATAAGTTTCGCCAGTACCCTGCTAAGATGCACCGTAGGTGTGTTCCCACTAATTGCCCTCCCTCTACCTTTTTTATCATGCTTGCTGAGAACCTTCTACTAATATTTTCTGCAATAGCAAATAATATCCAAGTCATAATTCTTCTTTCCAAATTTTATGTGAAAGGATATTTGACAATGAGCTCTGCTGTGGACTGAATGTTTATGTTCCTCCAATATTCATAATTTGAAGACCTATATTCCAGCATGATGCCATTTATACTCAAGGGCTTTGGGAAGTAATTAGGTTATAAGGACCTCACCCTCAAGAAGAATATAGATGCCAGAAAGACAATCTCTCTCTCTCTTCATCATGTGAGGATACTGCAAGAAGAATTTTTTAACACTGTTTTTCAAGATATTCACTTCATCTCTGCTTTATGCATATGATGTGCTTTGGTGTACATTTTTAGTATTGATGTTGCTTGGTGTTTTCTGAGCTACCGTGATCTGTGATTTGGCATCTATTATTAGTTTTGGAATAGCTCATCCATTGTTACTTCAATTATATCCCCTCTTTTCTCTCTTCTTTTTAAGTTATTCCTATTATACATGTGTTCCAGCTTTTATAATTGTTCAACAACTGTTGGACATTCTGTGGGGCTTTTTTTTTCTTTTTTGTCCCTTGCATTATAGTTTAAGATGTTTTATTGACATATATTTAAGGGCACTAATTTGTTAGCTATATTCAGTCCCGTGATGTTCCCAGCTGAGGCATTCTTCATTTTTGGTATAGTTTTTCTGATGCATTTGTTTTTTATTCTTTCTCTCTCTTTACTTACATTATCTATCTGTGATTTTAGGTTGTCCATTTTTTTTTGTATTAGGGTTTTTAGTGTGTTAATAATAATTATTTTAAATTCCTTATCTGATAATTCCTAATTCTATCATATTTTGATTTTTTTGCTACTTGCTTTTTCTTTTTGGACTGTGGAATTTTATTTATTTATTTATTTATTTGCCTTTTATCATAACTTGTAATTTTTTTTCTTGAAAGTGACATATGATGTATTGGATAATGAGGACTGAAGTAATTGCCTTTAAAATAGTGATTTTGTTAATCAGGGTAAGGATTGAGTTCTGTTAAATGTTTGCAATAATCACAAGTTCCAGATGTTTAATTTTTCTCTAATATCTTTGCTATTTTTTACTTTTATTTTTTATTATTGTTTGCCTGTTTTAAGAATACTTTCTTATAATGAGTATGTGTTTCCATTCCTTCAGTTTTAATCTACCTTTATTATCCTGAAGTTCTATTGGTGTCCTGGTAACATGTTGGAAAAAGGAAGTGTTTATAAACTTAGGATTTACTTTCAGTTTTTAGACAGCATAAGATACTGGGTTGTGACCTTTGGACCACTTCATAGAGTTTTAGGGTCCTTTTCTCTCCTTATTTGAGACAGAAAGGCTAGAGAGATTAACCACTTGCCTCTACTCCAGATCATGTAAGGCTCTAGTAACATATCTTTCCTTAGCAGAATTTTGTAATGCAGAATGACTTGGGATTAGTTGAAAATGGTTATTTCCCCCTTTATCTGCCTGACACAGGAAATTTTTACTCAGTCTTGACTCTGAGAACTTGGAAAACTTGTTGTTGGTAGTAAAAGACACAGAAGTGTGGCATTCTCATAATGCTTGAATTCTTAACTCCTGAGCCTTTCCACACTTAGCTTCTAAAAGTTGTCAAAATTATCACATTAAGCGTTTTTAACAGCTACTGGATCCAGCATTCTTTTTTTTTTTTTTTTGTTAATTAAATAATAGCTATATACATTAATGTAATCATTGGGTACAATGTGCTGGTTTTATATATACAATTTGAAATATTTTCACCAAACTGGTTAACATAGCCTTCATGACATTTTCTTAGTTATTGTGTTCAGAAATTTATATTCTGCATTGAGGAAATCTCACCTGTACCCTTCTAAGATGCACCATAGGTGTGGACCCACCAATTACTCTCCCTCCACCCAACCTCCTCCCTCCTCTCCTCTCCATTGCTCCTTTCCCCATATTCTTGTAGTATAATTGGATTAAAGCTTTAATATGAAAGCTATAAATTAGTTTCATAGTAGGCCTGCGTACATAGGATACCTTTTCTTCCATTCTTGAGATACTTTGCTAAAAAGAATGAGTATGCTAATCTCGACTGTGATTCTCTGTGCTAGCCTGTCTCTCCAAATTTGATGCCGTGGTTCACACTGTGACCTTAATTCTCTGAAGAATCTGAGAAAAGTCATTGAGTTTTAGGTGGTTCAGCATTTGATTCTTGTTGCTGCTTTTGTTTCGAGAATGAGGATAACGTCCAAGCTTTATTTTGTGGAGGCAGAAGACAGAAATCAGAGGAGCAACCTTTCTAGAACACTGCTAATTGCCACAACAGAAGAAATTAGGACCCTGAGATTTCTACATAGGTAATTGAATGCTTTACAGAATATGTGACTTTCCTTTCAACACATTGCCGCACCTGATAAGTCACTTGTTTTCCCTCAAACATAGAAAGCCAAAACTTCAATCTAAATTATGGCTAGAAATCAGAGAACTAGAAATATTTGTTTATATCACTGACAACCAAAGAGAAAGAGAATAGTAGAGAAGTCATTGTCACAGAAAAATCATTCTTATTCTCATCATCATAACCGTGAATATGATGATCTAAAGTCAAGAATTAGATTGTAAGTATTATAAGAATACATTTATGAAGAAAACATCCTTTCATCAGTAGACAAACACCAGAAACTGAGACTATCAGTGGGATTTTGAGTCCTATGCAAACAGGTCAGGGGGTGGGGGGAGATGGGTTATTGTCTACCTAGAAACAGGTTGGTTTTTTTTAGGTACTGAAAATACATAAGTAGAAACTAGAAATATCCCCATTTAAAAGTAGGACTTGCAGAATTAGAATAGGAGTTGACAAACTTCTCCTATGATGGCCAGATGGTAAATATATAGGCGTTATGGACCCCAAAAGGAGGACAGAAGCAGTGGAAAACCAGCAAGTGGTGGGTGCATTTGTTCCTTCGGAGGGTGCCTGCAGCTGTAATCATAGCAACAGCGAGATTGCAAGCAAGAAAAGCCTTACCTGGGGGATGTTTTGGTTTTTTTGGACTTGGACACTCGATTGAACTGCCTTGAGAGATCTCCAGCCAGTGTGCAGATGACTTTGGGTGTTGTCTGAGGCCCCAGACTGAGCCGCTAAGCCAGAAAGGAGCTAATATGGTTTACTTGTGGGCTGCCCCTGCGTCTTGCAGCGCCAGGATCCTCCGGGAGAACTTGAGAGAGTAATCTAGTGACTGAGATGCCCAAAGGCAGGGATTGAGACTCGGGGCAAGTGGGGAGATCCAAGAGTTTGGCAGATTAATAGCCCTGGCCCTCAGGGGCCTAGAGGGAGACTGGATTTTGTGCTCTGGATAAGCAGGCAGCCACCCCAGGAGAGATCCCAGGGATGGGTGCTTTCCCTGGAAGCTTCTTCTTGCCAAAGGTTCATGGCTTGGCATGTCTTTTGAGAGGGCTGAGGAGTTATTTGTGCTCCCAAGCCTGCAGGGTCTGAGAAATCAATAGAGGCTTCCAGTCTCCATCTCGTACAGCTGTTGCCCAGTCAATACTTAGCAAGATATACTGTTTAGTTTCTTGGTTTGGGTTTTTTTTTTTTTAATTTCAACATTTTTCCTTGATGTTTGTTTTTCTTTTTTTCACCATTGTAGTTTAAATAAAATCTTCCATTTTTGCCTTCTTTAACAATTCGAATTTTATTTTTTCTGGTGTTTCTGTCCCAGCTGTTTGGTTTTTTTTCCCCAAATTTTATCCCATAAGGGTCTTTGCTTGTTTGTTTCTGTTTGATTTACAGTATTTTTGTCTTTCCTCTCTACCTGGTGCAGGTGGGGTATTGTGTCTGAGCTGGCTGGCAAAGAACTGTTGATCTCAAGTTGACACCCATAGTACCCCACTACACACCTATATTTCTCCTGTTTTTTTTTTTCTTTCAGAGTCTTTCTTCTTTTTGTCAATACTTCCTTTTACTCACACCCTCTTTTTTCTCTTTCTCGCTCTCTCTTTTTTTTTTTCTTCTTTAAATCTTTTTTTTTCCCTCCTTGCTCTTTCATCCTTCTGGTTTTGCACAAAATTACTCATTAAAAATTTAAGCCAGTCGTACAGTAACTTAAAGAGCAAGAAGAAGTGAAAGGAAAATTAGGGTAAGGAAAAAGATACAAAAAAGCACTCATGAAGAAGAATCAACAGAAAAATCCCGGCAACATGAAATCACAGGCCAGAGTAACCCTTTCTAGAGGTCATGAGATAGCTATTGCAGAAGATTCCTCCTGTAAAGAAATGTGCGAAATGACAGAAGGGGGGTTTAAAATACAGATAATGAAAACAGTGTAGGAAATTGCTGAGAGAGTGGAAAACAATAAAAAGCAATGAAATAAATTATTGAGAAAGTGGATAATGAACAAAAAGAAATTCAGAACAAAAAAAACTTAGAAGAAAAGAGGGGTTGCAGTCTTATTCTCAGATACATGTGGATTTAAAGCAACTAAAGTAAAAAAAAATAATGATGGTCACTTCTTATTGGTTAAGGGAAAAATACAATAAGATTAATTTCAATTTTAAATATTTATGCACCTAGTTTAAAATTAGAATCAAATAAGAGATGAACAATACAAAGAATATAGAAAGTATACAGCAGACCTGAAGGAACTAAGCAAGTCAATTAGGGAAATTAAGAATGCAATAGAAAGTATCAACAATAGATTAGACCATGCAGAAGAAAGAATCTCAGAGGTAGAGGATAAAATTCTTGAGATAACTCAGATAGTTAAAGAGGCTGAAAAGAAGAGAGAGAAAGCAGAACATTCAATGACAGAATTATGGGACTCTATGAAGTGTCAAACATATGAGTTATTAGGTATCCCTGAAGGGGCAGAAGAATGCCCCAGAGGAATGGAAGCCATTCTAGAGAACATTACAAATGAAAATCTCCCAAATATCACCAATGATTCTGACATACTCCCTTCAAAGGGATATTGGTCTCCTGGTCGCTTCAACTCAAACAGAACTCCAAAGCATATTGTGATGAATTTATCTGAAGTCAGGACAAAGGGAAAGAACTTACAAGCTGCCAGGAGTAAGTGCCAACTGACTTATAGGGGCAAACCTATCAGGGTGACTGTGGACTTCTCTAATGAAACTTTCAAACCAGAAGACAATGGTCATATATCTTTAACCTACTTAAATGGAACAATTTTCAGCCCAGAATTCTACACCCCACCAAGAAAGCTTTAAAATTTATTGATATGCAAACAATAAATTGAGGAAAACATTGAGGAAACATTGAGGAAATTTGCCACAACAAGACCAGTTTTACAGGAAATATTTCAACCTGTACTACACACTGACCATCATAATGGACCTTCAGCAAAGGAAATACTCAGAAATTATAGGACAGAACCTTATTTCCACAATGATGCAAAAGACAAAACTAACCCATGGACTTTCATAAAATAAGATGAATAGAACACTACCACACTTATCAATTATCTCAATAAATGTCAATGGCTTGAATTCCCCACTGAAATGGCATAGATTGGCTGATTGGATTAAAAAAACACAAGCCATCTATTTGCTGTCTACAGGAAACACACCTCATATCAAAAGACAAATTAAAACTCAGAGTTAAGAGTTGAAAGTTAAAAAAAAAAGAGTTGGAAGTCAATTTTTCAGGCAAATGGAACTCAGAAGAAAAGAAGGGTTGCAATCTTATGTCCAGATACATGTGGATTTAAAGCAACTAAAGTCAAAAAAGATAATGATGGTCACTTCATATTGGTTAAGGGAAAAATACAATAAGACATTTCAATTTTAAATATTTGTGCACCCAATTTAAAAGCTCCCAGATTCTTGAAACAGACCTCGCTTAGTCTGAGCAATATGATATCCTATAACACCATAATAAAGGGGACTTCAACTCTCCTTTCTCAGAGTTGGTCAGATCCTCTAACCAGAAATTAAATAAAGATATTAGAGCTTTAAATGAGACTTTAGAACGACTGTGCTTTATAGATGTATATAGAATACTCCATCCCAAAGATATAGAGTATAAATCCTTCTCCTCATCCCATGGAACATTCTCCAAAATTGATCATATTTGAGGACACAAGCAAACCTCAGCAGGATCAAAAGAATTGAAATTCTACCTTGCATATTTTCAGACCACAAGGCACTAAAAGTGGAACTAAACTCCAACAAGAATACTCAACCTCACACAAAGGCATGGAAGTTAAACAACCTTATGCTGAATGACAGTTGGGTCAGGAAGAAATAAAAAAGGAAATCATTAACTTCCTTGAGTATAACAAACATGAACACGCAAACTACCAAAACCTATGGGATACAGCAAAAGCAGTCCTAAGAGGAAAATTTGTCACTTTAGAAGCCTACATTTGAAAAACAGAAAGAGCATCTCAACACACTCACAAACTATCTGATAGAATTGGAAAAAGAAGACTCTAAGTCTAAACTCAGCAGAAGAAAAGAAATATCTAAAATTAATCAGAGATCAATGAAATTGAAAACAAAAGAATCATTCAGAAAATTAATGAAACAAAGAGTTGTTTTTTAAAAAAAATAAATAAAATAGATAAACCTTTGGCCAGACTAACCAGAAATAAAAAGATAAAATCTCTAGTAACCTCAATCAGAAATGATAAAGCGGAAATAACAACTGATGCCACAGAAATATAAGAGATTATCTCTGAATACTACCAGAAACTTTAAGCCCAGAAATTTAACAATGCAAAGGAAATGGAATATTTGGAATCACACCATGTCCCTAGACTTAGCCCAGATGAAATAGATCTCCTGAACAGACCAATTTCAAGCGCTGAGATCACAGAAAACAATAAAAAACTCTTCCAACAAAAAAATGCCCTGGTCTGAATGGCTTCACACCAGAATTCTATCAAACCTTCAAAGAAGAGCTTATCCCTATATTGCAAACATTATTCCAAAAAATTGATGCGGAAGGAATCTTCCCCAATATGTTCTATGAAGCAAATATCACCCTGATACCAAAACCAGGTAAAGACCCAACTAAAAAGGAGAATACCAGAAAAATTTCACTAATGAATATAGATGCAAAAACTCTCAACAAAATTTTGGCCAATAGATTACAGCTTATCATCAAAAAAGTCATACATCATGGTCAAGTAAGTTTCATCCCAGGGATGCAAGGCTGGTTTAATATTCGCAAGTCCATAAATGTTATTCACTGTATCAAGAGAAGCAAAACCAAAGATTATATGATCCTCTCAATAGATGCAGAAAAAGCATTTGATAAAATCCAGCATCCTTTTCTAATTAGAACACTGAGGAATATAAGTATAGGTGGCACAATTCTTAAACTGATTGAAGTGATCTGTGATAAACCTATAGCTAATATTTTACTGAATGGAGTTAAAATGAAAGCTTTCCTCTTAGAACTGGAACCAGACAAATTTGTCCTCTGTCACCAATACTATTCAATATAGTGCTAGATGTTCTAGCCAATACAATTAGACAAGACAAGAAAATAAAGGGCATCCAAATGGGTGCAGAGGAGGTTAAACGCTTCCTTTTTGATGATGATATGATCTTATACTTAGAGAACCCCAAAGACTCAACCACAAGACTCTTGGAAGTCATCAAAGAATATAGCAATGTTTCAGGATATAAAATCAATGTCCCAAGTCAGTTGCCTTTGTATACACCAACAACAGTCAAGATGAGAAGTTAATTAAGGACACAATTCCCTTCACCAGAGCCCTAAAGAAAATGAAATAGGAATATACCTAACAAAAGAGGTGAAAGACCTCTATAAAGAAAATTATGAAACCCTAAGAAAGGAAATAGCAGAGGATTTTAACAAATGGAAGAACATACCATGCTCATGGCTGGGAAGAAACAACATTGTTAAAATGTCTATACTTCCCAGAGCAATTTACCAATTCAATGCCATCCCTATTAAAATACCAACATCCTACTTTTAAGACTTGGAAAAAATGATTCTGTGCTTTGTATAGAACCAGAAAAAAAAAAACCCGTATAGCTAAGGCAGTTCTTAGTAATAAAAACAAAGCCAGGGGAATCACCATACCATATTTTAGGCTGTATTACAAAGCCATAGTGGTCAAGACCGCATAGTACTAGCACAAAAATAGAGACATAGATACCTGGAATCTTATAGAAAATCTGGAAATTAAACCATCAACTTACAGCCACCTAATCTTTGATAAACCAAACAAGAGTGTTCACTGGGGGAAAGACTCCCTATTCAATAAATGGTGCTGGGAGAATTGCATATCCAAATGTAAAAGACTAAAACTGGATCTGCACCTTTCCCCACTCACAAAAAATGATTCAAGATGGATAAAGGAATTAAATTTAAGGTATGAGTCGATAAAAATCCTCAAAGAAAGAATTGGAAAAACACTGGAAGATATCAGCCTGGGGAAAGACTTCATCAGGAAGACTGCCATGGCAATAGCAACAACAGCAATAATAAACAAATGAGACTTGATTAAACTGAAAAGCTTCTGTACAGCCAAGGAGACAACAGCCAAAGCTAATAGACAGCCTACCCAAAGGAAAAGGATTTTTGCATATTTTGAATCAGACAAAAGTTTAATAACCAGGATCTATACAGAACTTCAATTAATCTATAAGAAAAAAACCAACAATCCCATACATCAATGGGGAAAAGAGATGAATAGAATCTTCTCTAAAAATGACAGATGAACAGCCAGTGAACACATGAAAAAAATTCTCATCATCCCTAATTATTAGAGAAATGCAAATTAAAACCACCCTGAGATATCATTTAACTCCAGCAAGAGTGGCCTATATCACAAAATCTCAAAATTGCAGATGCTGGTGCAGATGTGGAGAGAAAGGAACACTTTTACACTGCTGGTGGGACTGCAAACTAATACAACCTTTTTGGAAGGAAGTATGGAGAAAGCTCAAAGAACTCAGCCTAGTCCTCCCATTTGATCCTATAATCCCATTACTGGGCATCTATCCAGAAGAAATAAAAAACCAAACTTTTATTATAAAGACACCTGTACTAGCAATTTACAATTGTTCTAGTGTGGAAATAGCCTAAATGTCCTTCAACCCAGGAATGGATTGGTAAGCTATGGTATATGTATACCACGGAATATTACTCAGCCATCAAAAACAAAGGAGACTTTGCAGTGTTTGTACTAACTTGGATGGCGGTGGAACACATTATTCTTAGTGAAACATCACAGGAATGGAGAAGCATGAATCCTATGTATTCAACCTTGATATGAGGACAATTAATGATAACTAATGACACAGTGGGGCATGGGGGAAGGGAAGAGCAAAGAGAGAGAGAAGGAAGGAGGGGATGAGAGAAAGAAAACAAACAAAAAAAGAATAGAAAATAGTAACTAATTCTCATATAAACTGGATTCAATTTTGACCAAAGTACATTACTTAAACATTAATTTTTAATTCAACTTGTTAATATGTTGTTTAGGATATTGAATCCTCATTTATAATTGAAATATGTTTGTAATTTCCCTTTATAACAATATATTTTCTCCAATTTTAATATCAGATATATCTAGATTAAGTAGAATGACTTTGAAATATTTCTTCTTTTATTATTGTCTGTAAGATTTGGCATGATCTGTTTTTTGAAACTATCTTTTACTTTTATTTATAAATATTAGTTGTCTATTTTATGAGACTTTAGGGAAAAAAAGAAGTTAACTGATGACTCCAATGGAGACTCAGAGTCAAAGCATTCTACAAAAGACATACTCTTATTTGACCATGTGAATGTTACTTTATTTGTATTATTATTATTATTAATTTATTGCTTAATATTTCGATGCAACAATCATCTGATTTCTTTTCTGAATGTATTTA
The DNA here is from genome assembly GCA_963573935.1 of Arctocebus calabarensis. Taxonomy (NCBI): domain Eukaryota; kingdom Metazoa; phylum Chordata; class Mammalia; order Primates; family Lorisidae; genus Arctocebus; species Arctocebus calabarensis. The sequence continues at coordinate 15,823 of CAUYON010158164.1, read as the reverse complement.
TCTTCATTCATTCTTTTTGAGGTTTTTGTTTCTAGTCCTCATATTAAACACTGTTATTGTTAAATTTTAAGCCTTTTTAATTCTGTGAAGGCAAAAAGTGCAGACCTAATAAACACCTATATATGTTAAAAAAAAGGAAGTATATACTTATAGTGAATGTCTTTATTTATATATAAATAGGAAGTGTATAGTAGATTAGGGTTTATCTGGTTGAATACCCAATTAAACCAAGAAATAAGGTACCCACTGGCATACGTATGTCTCCTTAGGTCGGGATACTGTAGGTATCATAGAGATAGTTGACTCACTGCCACAATTTAAAAATATCACAAGGCCTTCTTTTTTAACATTCTATTTGATATTGGGTAAAAATTTTTAAATCTTTCTCTCACTCTCCTTCTTCACAAATTGACATCTGTGTTAAGAGAAAGCTTACTTATTTTCATTGCTAAGAGAAGGTGTCCTCAGAGCCATGTGTCTGTCCTTTTTTTCTTCTCTGGGGTTTTGGTATTATCTGGGAAATATATCATATTAAACACCAGTTTCCCTTCCGGCTCCTGCTGGCACTGCAGGTTTTCTGTGAGTGACTCACAGTTTCCACTGTGCTAATGACTTACGTGGTCCCACTCCATAGCCTTACTTTGGAGTCACCTTACCCCTATCCACAGTGAAGGATCTTCACTCTAACAGGTCCATTGCCACTTTCCGTGTCTGTCATAGAAGCACACAGGAAAAACTCTTTTCTAAATTGCAGGAGTTTTGGGAAATTGTGGACATAATCCTTTGACACATTTCTTTGTTGGATCTGCTTCAGACTGACGTGGAGACATCTAAAAAGCAGTCTCCTCACAGAATCCCAAATACGAAGGAGCAAATACCTATCGCTCCATAACAGAATACCAGGACCTGGGTGGCTGAAGCATGAGACATATTTATTTTCTCACAGTTCTGGGGGAATTCCAAGAACAAGATGTCAACAGTGTTACTTTCTCTCTTCTTGGTTTGCAGACAGCTGCCCCCTTGGCGTCTCTTCATGTCTCCTGCCTGCGTTTGCTCACATCCTGAGGACTATGTGGGTCCCAGGTTCCACTTGTTATTGTAATTACATATCTTTTGTGTTGAGGACAAAACATCAAGTATAAAGATATCAAATGAGCTTATATTTATAAAATATTTATGGTATATGATTTAAAACTTTTGGAAATCATATATAAATTTTGGTAAACCAATGCATTAGCAATCTATAAAACACAGTAACTGAAGATATAAATTGTAATTAAGCAAAAAATACTTTCTAAAACTGTTTTAACTATTTTGAAAGCTCTAATAATTGTCTATTTCTTAATAGTGCACTACTGATAATTCAAATAATTCTGCAAATCTCAGGAGGAATTATACATTTTTCACTTGACTAAATAAATGTTCATCTTCATCCCCTGAATGCAGTTTCCTATAACATTCTACATTTATTTTTTCATCACATATCACTGGCATCTTTAAACAAGGTTTAAAGTTTCTCATACATTGAGAATTTCAGTAATTAAGTTTGCCTCAGACACTGAAATGCATTTTGTGAGAATCTGTACAAGGAAGATTGAAAATAACAAAAATGATTTTAAAGGCATAAAGCTATCAGATCTAATTCTACCTTAGAATTGTTCATCTTTATTGTTGAGTATTGTGCAAATGCCTTAAACAGAGTTTAGCATAATAAGAAAAAGATATTCTCATTCTATTAAGAATAAAATTAATTCAGCTCAAATAATAGCAGATTCAGTTAAATAAGAATAATTTTGACTTAGAAACTTAGAGAACACAGTTTCAAGTAAGGATAAATGTTTGAGTTTAGGCTAATATTAAACAAACCAAAAGACTGTACTCAGTAAGATAAATGAAAACAAACAATAGTCATACACTTCAGTGACAATTTCTATGTAAAGTGATTTTAATATTATGTTTTAATTTCTTTCTTTTTTTAATAAGATTTCAGTTCACTGAAATTAAAAAAAGACATTTTATGAAAGAGATTACTTATTCTCTACCTATTTCTAAAGTAGAGAACTATCGTAATAGAACAATGGGAATCAAAAGTGTTAACCATTATTTGACGGAAGATTACAGAGGTTTCAAAATGAAAGAAAGGGCCAATGAAGAATAATTTGCGTTAAAGGGTATGATACGCAATTCTTTTCTTGCTGAGGTGCACACAGATATAGATAGATGATAGACATAAAGATAATTAGAAAGATGGAGAGCAATAGACAGAAAGATAACAGGTACAAGATAGGGCAGTAGGCAGTTAGAAAGATAGGTGTACAGAAGGATAGTTGAATATATAAACGTATAAGAAAAGAAGAAGCTGAAGCCTACAGACTCTGAGACTATTTTGGAAACATGCATACACAGAAATAGATAAATGTATGTTAAAAGAACAGAGATTAACAGGTTGTGGTCATTTTATTCCCCATATGTGAAAATTAGAAGTGTCAAAATTGAAAAATGCAAGTTTTAGGATAAGCTCGTGAGAACTGGAATTGGTCACAAAATCAACTGCAGAATCCTTATTTCTGGAAACCAGAGTTCTGCAAGGGATAATTTTTTTCTCTAGTAATTATTCTACAATAATAAGAAGGATTTTTTTTATAAATGATCATTTTATCCTGAATGTGTCATTCCTTTTTCATTATCATTGGTTTCATCAATCCAATAACATGTTTTTGTAAGTAAAAGTGATAGATCTGGTACTTTCCGATGGACTGTCCAGCATCCATAAAAGGGCAAGAAAGTAATGTCCACCTTTCCTTTGGGGCTATTTCATAGATTGCCACTAACAAGCATATGTTCTCCAGGCTTCCAGAAATATTGATTGAAGAAACAGGTTTTTTATTGATGTGTCATTTTTCCACAAGACCAATTTTGAGGTCCTGAGAACTGAACTGGCTAGTCTCTATGTGTGTGTTTGGGAGGCTACTTATAGCAGATGTGTTATGACCAACAGGCAAGCTTCAGAGGGGTCTAGAGGTCTGTCAAATAATCTCACTATAACCTCAGTAATCTGTTGACATCTTCAGATTCATATCCTGGGAAATTTCCTGGTCTCTCCCTCTTTGACTTTCAAGCTGAGTCAGCTAAATTCAATAACTCATGCTCCTGTTTTTTCTTTCCTCATCCTCCCTTATGTGTGTGAGTGTGTGACTTCACATATACTTGCTTAAGCAGGATTTAGCAATCCTTCTAACAATACCATATCCTTCCTTGCCAGAGATATTGTGACCCTACATCAATTCTAAGCCAAGAGTCAAATGACAATTTGAATTCTTGTTCCTCCTATTTTCTCTTCCATATGAAAGCAGAAAGTACCAAAACAATTTGATATTTAGAGATCTTCTTTCTCTGCACCCACTTCTAGACAACATTTATCTTTTCTCCACAGTCATTGTTATGTATAAACTGCAGGTATAGATATTTCAAGCTCCCAGAAGTTATCAGGTAAATATCAGATTAAAATAGTGTGTGTGCACACCTGCCTGCATGCATATGTGTACAGAGTGTGGAATTAAGAAGCAGCCAGGTTCAGTTATTCTTGTAACTATAAATGCTAACTCTTGATCCCCAGTTCTTAGCCTCTAGCTACCACTAAATTTTCAGGTCACATTAATAATACTCCTTTTCACCGCTTCTGTTTTAATCTCTCTGCTAATCTCTGCTAATAGCCTAGAAATAGACTTGTCAAATATTAAAAGGTTGTACTTCTTTACTGGGGGCAAGACAGAAGGGAGAAGAGAGGAAAATCTGAACTTAATTGTGAAGTCAAAGTTAATGATTCTGTGATTTCACAAAGGTTAAAGCCTGTGTTCTCCATGTAATAATGCCCCAGAACAGTCTCATTCTCATTGATTTGGACTCACTACCTACTGCCTCCCCAAATGTACTGAAATGTGGTTAGCATCAGGTACCACTTAATGAAGAAGTCCTTGTTGTTAAGGAATAGAGAACTAAAGGAGTCTATTAACTTAATGAAAATGTCATATTGTCAGTGAATAGATATAATGTCACAATGAATTATGAGAACAATCATTCATTTAATTTCATTGTTGTAGAATATGTTGCTTCATTGCTTTGTGAAGTTTAATTTTTGCCATAATTTTATTCGCATGTTTTTGTCATTTTTTTTCTCCCCAAATAAACATTAGTGTTTCTATCTTGCTGGTTTACTAAAAGTAGTGCTCTACAATCAACAGCGTCCTAAGGCCAATATGTTACTGGACTTTGGAATCATTTTACACAGCTATCACCCTGTGCTGCTGCTTTAAAAAAAATGCCATGACAAAGTTTGTATGGTACACAGAGACCTAAAGAACCCATGTGGTGTTTTTCACTATGATCGATTTGGGGTATATAACAGCTCTCCAAAGGATAAAAAGCAAGAAAGTAATTTTGCTTTACCAAATAGCTCTCAATGAAAGCGATCATTGTATTTTTTTAAAGGAAAAGAAAGGAGGTCCAGGGCATTTTCTTTCTTTCTTTCTTTTTTTTTTTTTTAATGATGTCTGTTTATTCACTGAATCCCTCAACAAATAAGCTTGTAATAATCAGAGAACTGATCCTGCTCACTCCCAGTACACATTTTATTTAAACACATGAATAAGCCACTCAAAAAGAAAGAAACAGTGTGACATTAACATATAAATATATATATATAACCTTTTCCTTTATGCATACAACCTTATTTTAGAAAATAGGAATTCAACTTTGTACCTTGCAATTTTCACTTAACCAACTATTATGAACATTTTTATGTTTCTCATTAAAACCTTTTCTACAATACAGCTTTTACTATGGAAATGTGTTAATATTTATTAAACTAATTTTCTATTCTTGAACATGCATGTTATTTCAAAATTCCCATAATCAAAGCAAAGTTTCCAGGAATATTATTTCATATAAAGGTATTAATAGTTCCTAAGAATAAAGATGGAAGAGTAATTTCTGCATATGAGCCATTTTACAATTTTAGGCACAGTCACCAATCCCAGTATAAATATGGTGTTATAAATAATTGTCTTTTCAAAAGAGAAATGTAAAATTATTGTTGCATGCATTTGAACTGTTCTATTTTGATTAAGTGTGGATTCAGATATTTTAATATGGTCGATTACCGTATACTTTTATCATTTTAAATTGTGTGTGTTTATTACATTTTCCAGGGTCAGCAGGAATTTTTTGTTTGTTTAATTTTAAAACTGCCTTTATAGTCTTGTAGACATGTGGAAAATAGTGTTCGTCATATTTTGCCCTTTATGTTAACACTAGAATTTGCTTCAAATAAAAAAGTCCCACATTGTTTTTTATCAAATGTTTTCTGATGATATATTTTTATTATATCCAATATTGAAAGTCCCATTCTGTCCAAACAGGTCCCTGCATATTCTAATTCATATTTTCTATAGTTTGGCTTTGGATTATTTTACTTTAAGTTTTGTTTCTTTGATATGTTTGAAATGTAATTAGTACATGATGTAAGGTAGACAACAAAATAGCAGTATTTAATTTATGTACTTTTAGAAATTTATTTTTTAGGTTTTATAAATGTTTTTCTAGGTATATGATAGTTTAAAGACTCTTGCATTAATTTCTACTTATCAATGTATATTTACTTAACATTTTATACCAAATCAATGTTTTTACGTTTCTTCATAAAATTCCATTTAATTTTTATTAGAATATTACTAAATGTTTATATTCATTTGTAAATATTATCTTTATGTTAATGCAGGCATTTGGGGGACATTGTCAAAACTTTTATATATCTCAGTAAAATTTATATGCATAATAGAATTTCCCAGTTTAGGTTTTAAAAGCTCTGTATATTTTAAAATTAAAAATGGAATCTGAAATTTTCATTGCTTTTTTATATATATATTTGAAGTGTGACAAGATATTTCACAACTCATATGTTGTGAAATGATTACTATATTCAAATAAATTGACTTAGGATGAATTCACAAACTTAATTGCCATATAACCCTATCCATGAAATATTGTATGTGAGTTATTATTTGGCTTGGGGAAGGGAGCAGTTTCAGAGGTTTCTACTTGGTATTTTTTCCAGGAAATAGCTCTTCTTCCACAGGCTAATAAGCCAATGTGGAGTTAATGCAAATTATCTAGTATATTAATTCCAAGTATGCATTTAGTGACTAAAGAAATAATTATCATATTAGAACCATTGTGTCCAATATGACCTAGGCTCATAGTGCAAGGATTCTCTTATTCCCCTACTCTCATAAACTCTGACTCTACCCACAGGGGAGGATGTGGCCTAGGTATATCAACTCAAACTCTATACACAGTATCTGAAATATTTATATGTGCCTTCCCTGGTGTACAGTTGCCTGAGCGTACAATAACTGATTCTTTTTATCAAAGGGCTAGTTAACTAGAATTTGTATTGATCACTTTACTGTGGGTATCTTCCACCCAGGCACACAGCCTCCTCTTCAGTCAATGATTTCTAGCTTTGTGATAAGCTCAAGTTAGAGAAAAAATGAGGAATTATGGTTTATTACTGGATGGCTACCATTAACCTCATGTTCCTAGGTTTTTGCCTCTTTCTGGTTGTAGAATTTAGTAGACTCTTATTGGCTACTATAGAAGTTTGTTCTTAGAAACTTCATCCATATTCCACGAACCAGTTCCACAATTCCCTATGGGTCAAGTACATCTGCCTGTGTAGTGTCCATGTTCTTCTGGTATCTGGTGTTTGAGCTGTATTACTTTAGCGGTATTGACATACATTGAGTATTAATGATTCCCACTCTGTTAATGCCTGCTCTCTTATCCACTATGGTCTTCAGAGAATCGTTACTATTGAATTTTTTAATGGTGCCGATGCCCCATCACTGGTATATTCCTGAAGGCCTTGGTGAATTGTGTACTCACTGGACCCTCCTGTGAAACACTGTTCCCTGGTGGTTTAGCTAGGTTTGCATAATATTCCTTTGGTCTCATTATTCTTTTGATATTCCTCATGATACACATGTTTTTCTTTAAGCATCTAAGAGCTACTCTACTGAGTTTGCTCAATGCACTGGGTTACCACCAGGTGTCCTCCAAAATGTCCTCAAGTCAATGATTTCTTGCTTAATCTAATATTACATTTTGTTCCTCTTTATGTGGTTTTCTCAAAATTCAATCCATTCATAGTTCCTAGACTCCAGAGGTATTAAATGTGCTGGCTAATTCTTATAGCTGATTTAAAGCCTTTCCTCCATCATCAAGCCCAGTATATATTTGGTAGTGTAATGTTGGGATTTAACTTTAGCTATTGTCCTTATAGGCAGGAAAAGAGGTGGAGAAATCACTGGGGGACACATATTGACTAAAAGAGAGAACTATTTGTAGTATCTACTGACACTGGATGTGTTCCCTGCTCCACTAAGAAAGAACGTGTCACCTCCTCAAACTATGAGGGGAAAAGATGTGATCCTCAGAGCAAAACAACCTTAAAGTATCTCCATGAAAATTTTTTCATCTCATTTCTCCAGATTCCAGGACTTTCTAACCACAACTCTCATCTCACCATGAGAGACATTCTTTGGCTGACCATTTACATTTAACATGTAAATATCTCTGGAATTCTGTGACTCTATCAATTTTTCAGCTTTTGGGGCCATTATGTCAGTTCTCTCAAAAGAGATGAGGATCTCATATTTACCTACTAACTGTTAATGTTCCACAACAACTGCCAACTAGATGGAAGAGTAGTGAGTCAAGTTCACTGTCCTTGAAGCAGTCAAAGTTCCCTCCCACACCAAATATTAGGGGTAGTTCCTCAGGTCAGAATAATTTCTCATGTCACTTGTAAACATGGAAATTCTTTAGAAATTTTTCCATTACTTTTTTCTAGAAACTGTCATGACTTTATACAACTCAGACCAGCATTTTCATGACTGCCAGATGTGGGTGAGCCAGTGCCAAAATTCCTATCCTGTTGCATATTCTTGGACAACTCTGGGAACTTCTTAGAAGAAGAAAATAAAGATGGTATTTATATGTACAAGAAATTAATATATGGAAATGACTGTGAAGGATAAGTAGCAGGATACCAAAAAAGGCAGGAAGAGCCCTCAGCCACTAGGCAGGGCTTCTGTTAGTGAAGGAGAAGGGAAAGGAAGGGAAACTGGTCAGAAGGAAACACAGATGGCAATGCAATTCTAACACAGCTTCAGCCAGGATGAAGGAGAGCTCGGGAACCAAGATCTCCAATGGGTGTTGTCTCCTGCCTCACAAAAATGGAACTTCATTTGGACCATTTTTGTGTGGGTCCTTGGCTAAAATGTGTGATCCCTGTGTGGAAGTGGTGATGGATCCAGAAAGGAAGCCGCTGGGGCCATCGGTCAGTCATACCCTCTACGGCAGCAGATCTGAGATGTGTATTTCATGTCTCCTCTGATGCATTTAGTGTTCAACAGAAAAATCTTTACATCGGAGTCCTCCCCATTCTCTAAGAACCTTTTATTCTCTCCTCTTCAATTAAAGACATTTTAGAGAGGCCCCACTAGGTTTTTCCACACTTAGTTCCCGCTTTCTCTTGAAGAAAAGTTTGGGGATCCTCTTGATGGTGTTCTTTAATGTAGACTTAATAGAGAAAAATTCCTATAAGCTTGGGGTAGGGAGTGGAGCCTTTTCTAATTTTCACACTTAAATAGATACAGGTCTTTCTGTTCTTTTTTTTGATCATTTATTTCTGGTTTTGAAAAGAGAATTAAAGGACCTGCTCTAACTCTAACATGATCTTCCTTAGATTGCCCTCTGCTCCATGTTGAATCTGCCAGCTTATTCAATCAATGTATCTGACTAGAGGGTAGATCTTGTCCTTACTAAAATCCTTCTGAATTCAAAGAATGAGGTTTCTAAACTAAGAAGGTGATTTATTTTAGGTAATGTGTCTGCTTGGCAATAAGCAAAAGGATTAAGTAGATAAAGAGAGTAAAATTGAACATTGTTTTTCAAAAATATATATAAAAGCATGCATTCAACTAAGCCCAGAAGAGGCAATATTCCATGTTTTAAAAATTAATTATTTATGAAAGATTATTTGTAAATGTGCTGATTAATTTATTTGGAAGATTGTCTAATATTTTTAAAAATTTAATACAATCAAAGTAAATTATTGGAATATTAATTCATCTTTCAAGAAGTGTATTCTACATTCCTGCATTTAAAAGACCCAAAAGAAGAACACAAAAAAGATGTTATTGAAATGGAAATAGTTACATACAGGTTTAATATTTTTGAATGGTCATGGATATTTTTGTAATGATATTTGGCATAAAACATGTTAATGTGCAGTGGTTGACAAATATTGTTGAATAGGACCAAGGTTTTTTAATTAATTGAAAGTAGATCTATAGATTAGCATCCTTCCAACTTTATAATCCTATATGGTATCAATGACTTTGAGTTTAACAAATGAGGTGATAAAATGAATATTCAATCAAAAAGTAGCACAAATAACAAAAGCAGTCCTAAGGAAAAAAAACTAAAGCTAGAGAATTGCATTACCTGGCTTCATATTATACTACAAAACTATAACCAGCCACACCTACAGTGCATCTTACAAGGGTACATGTGAAATTTACTATGTGTAGAATATGAATGTCTTAACACAATAACTAAGAAAGTGCTGTGAAGGCTATGTTAACCAGTTTGATGAAAATATTTCAAATTGTATATAAAACTAGCACATTGTATCCCATGATTGCATCAATGTAAACAGCTGTCATTTAATAAAAAAAAAACTATAATAACCAAAACAGTGTAGTAATGGTATAAAAACAGACACATAGTTCAATAGGAAATAATAGAAAGCCCATAAAATGCTACATATTTGCAGCTGATTTAATTCACACTTTTAAACAAAAACATACAATAAGGAAATACAAAACTTTTCAATAAGTGGTGCTGAGAAAATTGGATTGCCACACGCAGAAGAATAAAACGACATTAACATTTCACCATGTACCAAGAACAACTCAAAGTGGATTAAAAATGTCAATTAATACATGAAACAATAAAAACACCAGAATTAAACTTAGAGAAACGTTTATGGACATTACTCTAGGTAAAGAATTCATCACTAAGACCCCAAAAACATCTGCCGCAAAACCAGGTATAGACACCTGGGACTTATATCAATGTGAGTAAATCAAGAGTGGACAGATAGCCTGAAGAATGGGAAAATATTTGCTAACTATGCAACTGACAGGGTATTAAAATTCAGAATTTACAAGGAATTCAAACAACTACAACAACAAACTCATTAAATAAGTGGCCAAAGACCCAGAGAAACATAGAGAATCTCTGGATCCCAGGAGTGTGAGTTTACAGTGAGTGGAGATGACATCACTGCAGTCTAGCCCTTTATTTTACAGAGACCACTTTAAAATGAGTTGCTATTGGTTAAGAATACCGCACCGTTTGTCACTCTCACCTTCCTATGGTTAGTTTCACTACCTCTCTGGTCAAACAAGTCCTTTCAGCTGAGATCTCTCAATAGTACAGTTTTAAAAGACCAAATACCTATCAAGTATAACACCGAGGCGTCGCCTGTGGCTCAAAGGAATAGGGCACTGGCCCCATATGCTGGAGGTGGTGGGTTCAAACCCAGCCCCGGCCAAAAACTGCAAAAAAAAAAAAAAAATATATATATATATATATATTGTATATATATTTATATATTGCAGTATTATATTCATTCATTTTTTTGCAGTGTTTTTATATATATATAAATATATATATCAGGTACCCTTTTGGGGTATGCTCTGGATAGTTTCAGCTACATAATCTAATTCTTGATTTCAATATTTTATTACAGGTTTTATTCCTCCCTGTCCCCATGGATGAGAAATTCAAGAAATGCTCAGAAATTCCTAAATAAGAGTTTCATTGACACTTGAACTTTGTTTTTAAACATCATTTATATTCATTAAATTTCTCCCTATTAATACTTCATTTTCCACAATAACTTTTCTTAGTATTTCCATGTGGGAAAACATATTAATAATTAAAACTGTAAGTTCATGCCTTTTATGAGTTTATATATTCATGAAATTATTTTTCAAATACACCAATGCTTCAGTATTCATGAACAATGTAATTCTAAAATGAACAGAAAAATATTGGCAATAAACTTCATTACCCATTTTTATCACAACTTTGTTGCCTTTATGGTTGTTATTTCAGCTCCAGAATGAGGATGATCAAGGCACTGGGCATGAGCAAAACTATGACAATTATTCTGTGTGATAGCACATTGCCCTTTGGTGGAGCTGTGTTACTGACTCTGCCTGAAAATTCCCAAGAATTGTGCAACAGTTGCTGTGATTTTATTACTATGCCATTGAAGGTCCTTAACCTGAACACCTCACTTGCTTCTCGTACTACCTTCTTTGAGGACTAACAAGCCATTAGCAGTAGGGCTAGAGAATTGCGTTCATCTTATGAATTTATTTCCAAAAACTACCTTAAAAGAATCTTTTCTTCTTTAAGAAATATCAGCACCTCTGTCTCTTCCTTTCCATGTTCCTTTCTTCCCACCTCTCCCTCAAGAACATTTTAGTGAAAAACGTTTTCCTTTTTCTGATGGGTTAAGAAACTCACATATAGGAGGAAGTAAAAATTTTAGATTAAAAACTCACGGCCTTAAACACAGCCTTTTAAGATTTCAAATACTGCATGTTATTGAGATCAGTTTCTCTTTCACACAGAGACACCAGAAAGCCCCGTAGAACAGGTATTTGTAGTTCTGTCTTCTGTAAAGATACCCTTAAGGTGCTTTCTTAGGAGAACATTTCCTGAGAAAAATGAATAATTCTTCCTCACAATGCAGTAGGTTAGTCATTCACTTAGGCATTAAAAGCAGATTAAATGGGCTTTTCTAAATTCGAATATAGACATCGTGTTTGTAAGACAATAATAAATGGCTACAAAGCACGTTGCATCAGGGATAAACTCATATAATTGAGGACAAGGGTAAATGAAAAACCAGTATCCCAAATATTTATTTTCATATTTTTCTATCTCACTAGAACACTTAGGGTCTGTAAAAGTGTACCTGCTCTCCACAGCATGCCTTAGTGGCTTTCCATTCTGCCTTCCACTTCTGATTTTACATTCCCATGAGCAAACTGCAGGGTCCAAGTAGTCATGCCCACCTTGAACCTGTGGTCCTCCCTTCATCACATGGAACTTAGACCTTGGAGCTATCTTCTCGTTACCCTATTGTTGTTTCCCCAAGGTTGCAGAAAGGTGGTTTTACTGCTAATCTGCTCACCATTAAGCCAGAGTGTCCACTCTGGGTCCTCTGTCGGGGGCCTTTGGCTTCCATGATTGTGGATGGAGATTGTACATGAGAGCTGAGGTGTCCCTCTTAGTGAGAGCAGATCCAGGAGCTAGAGAAGAAGAAGGGGCATGCTAGGTGGTTGCATTTGTTCTCTTGGTTTGGCCCTGCAAACACAGGTGTTATGAATGGTCCTAATCCCTATAACTCAGCCTATAAACTTCTTAAAGGACAAAAGAATAATCTTAGTTATCATTATGTCCCAAAGCATGCCATTTTCAAAAATTATTATGCAGTTTTTCTCAACCCTAAGCTACCAGATTTATCATCCTTGAGTAATTTCTTACACTCAGACTTTTGTGTTGGGTCTGCTTGGGGTTTAAATTTTATTCTGAATTAAGATTTAAAATCAGAACAATTTTGTGCAGTACTACTGCTTCTCTGAGAAAGAAAAATCTAAAAATCACTAAGCTCATCTATATCCTGAAAAAGTATCATCAAATAGTAATTTTCTCTAATTTCAACACAGTTTGGATAGTTGGCCTACTTTATCATGATTCAGGGATTTTTTTGTTAACCCTTGCAACCATTTTAATGGTTCAGTTCCTTGCCTGGACCTTATAGGTATTTGAATGTTACATCTGCAATAATCAAGTATCAAATTAATGAGAAATTAAAAAGTAGAGTATGTAAATATGAAATTTATATTCTGACCATCCCTGAGTGGTGATTAAAACAAAATTACCTGTGAAGGATTAATATTCACAAGTGATCTTATATTAATTCTGTATCTATGAAGTTAAATCTATTTCTCAAATTTTATGACAAATTATCTATAGACTCATGAGTCTTAAACAACTCCTTAGTGTTAAACATCCATATCTGAGATTGTTAATCAATAATCTTTGAAAGAGAAATTTTTGAATATAATCTGGTTTGTTCCAGGAATAAACTCCCCCTCATTTGAATATCCTAGTTCTCTAAAGTCCTCTTAGAGCTTCATGCTTCACAATGACATAACATAAAGACATTGTGCTTTTTCAGAATATCACTTTAGCCCACTGGACCCCAAATCTTTGTCGTTAATACCTTTCTGTTCAAAACCAAATGAGCACTGATTCATGTGAGATACAAATGACAGGCAATTTAATATTGCATATTAATTTATATCTCATATTTAATGGTCACTTTGAATGGGTTAGTGATATCCCTATTACGGATGAATTAATCTACCTTTATATAACATATCTTATTGAATAGTTTTATCATGGTGTAAGAAAATGTGTAATAGTTGGCTATTGATGGCATTTGTATTGTATTGTGACTACAAGGTAGGAAATGATATAATGCATAGGAGACTTATTTTAAGATAAATTATAAAGTGGTTTTATTCTATGTGGGATAAGAAGATAACATCAAAGAGAATGTCTCATTTTTTAAAGTGGAATTATACACACTTATTTATTTTGAACTCTTTCCAATTCCGTTCCCAGTACTACTGGATAGATTTTTCAAACGCACTATTGATTTAATAAAATCCATACATTCTAGATGAGTTACAATCAGAGAAGATAAGCTAAATACAATTAAAGGTCTATGTCAAAATGTAAACTTTATGTAGAGTTTTGTGAAATCTCAGATTTGTATTATAGATGGTTGGGGTTTCAAAGTAACAGATGTGTAAGCCTTTTGTTGTCTGTATTTCATTATATTTCATGGAACTCTTTTCTGGACTCTAGGCGGAAGACTGACTTAAAAAGAATCATAGAAGATCTCAACGTCAACATCCCTCCCCTGACTGTATATGCCCTTGTCTGTCTAGTTCTGGCACTGCCCTTCTGCCCAGACAGCTGGAGACTGGCCCAGTGCTAACAGCAGGATTTCCTGATTGGGATCTTCATGCTGCATTGAAGCCATGGCTTGTCAGTGGGTGTCCCAAAGGACAGAGCATGTTATTGATCTGATTTTCCTTCATGTTATCTCTCAATTCTTGATTTGACTTGACTTTCAGTGAATCAGTTAAAAGCTCACTGCTGAGGCATGAGAATTCAGTGTCAGGTTTTGGTGCTGTATCCTTTATGAAGCTATTTGGCTGTATGTAAGATCCTGTGTAGTTGTCAGTCCTTAGCACACAGTTGATACCTTAAAATGATTCATAATCTGTTACAGGACTATTCATGAGAGCTTCCACATGAACTTTACAGCCTGGTGGATGACAGCGTAAATACTGGACTCTGTATATAGGCATCGAATAATAAGTTGTCCTGTGATTTAGGATACAAGTCTAGAAAAGGACACTTTCAGAGAGCAAATATTTTATAAAAATTAGTTTAAAACAAATAGCATAACCCATCTGGAGGCGTGCCCTTTTCAAAGCGATAATTTATAAATATGTGGCTGAGAAGACTTGGTGAAATAATCTAATAAGTTGCCATTATAAACCAAATTTGAAATATGGAGGAAGAGGCAATCTAATTACATTTCATGGATATGAATAAAGATGTATTAAGATACTGTTTGATATGGTGGGATAAATGAAATTTATTTTTTATCTTTTTTTTTAGCCATAACTCTAGGAGATGAAAAGTATTTTCAGAGATTCTTATGGTTAGCTAGTAAACCCAAAATAATAATATTCTTAATTAGTTCCTATAGTGGAAGTGTAGAAAACCAAATGTAGTTTAGATCTTGCATATATACCACAGGCAATGGATTTTTTTGTATTATTTTATCAAAAAAGTGATTATAGTTGCCACTAATTATATTAGGCAATTGAGATTCCAGCAAAATTATTTTTGAATATTTTTGGAGTTCCTGTCTATATAAAAATTGGAGTTATTTTTCTCAGTATATAACACTGAATTTATTTGACATGTTTGTATACCAAATTGGTTTAGCTGAAAGACCTAGGTTGACTAAAATTCTAAATAGATCATATAAGACAAAAATTGGCAACCATTTCTCATGTGCTTACAATTTTTTTTTTATTAAATCATAGCTGTGTACATTAATGCAATCATGGGGTACAATGTGCTGGTTTCACATACAACCTGAAATAGTTTCATCAAACTGGTTAACATAGTTATTTTATAAGACCATGTGAGCCATAGTGATTTATCAATGAAGATTAGAAATAGTGGATAGAGAAAAAATTGTTTTGTCACCCAATCTGTACATATAGAGTCTTACTAATACCTAAATATCATCTTATTTCTATTGCTAGTTGTACCATTACTTGTGAATTTCATATCTTCCACTAAAGCTTTCATATGAAGGCTAAAACCCAATTATAGCACAGGAATACAGGGATAGGGGAAAGGGAGGGGAGGGGTGGGGGGATGATGGGTAGAGGGAGGGCAATTAGTGGGAACACACCTACGGTGCATCTTAGCAGGGTACTGGCGAAACTTATTAAAGGTAGAGTATTAATGTCTTTATATAGTGATCAAGGAAATGCCATGAAGGATATCTGTAACAGTA
>CAUYON010158161.1:0-27447 GCA_963573935.1 Arctocebus calabarensis | reverse complement strand
ATACTTTCAAGAGTGTTCCCCGCACTTTCTTCTAGAATTTTTATAGTTTCATGTCTTATGTTTAAATCTTTAATCCAGTGTGAGTCTATCTTTGTTAATGGTGAAAGGTGTGGGTTCAATTTCAGTCTTCTACAGGTCGCCAGCCAGGTTTCCCAGAACCATTTGTTAAATAGGGTGTCTTTTCCCCACTGACTGTTTTTAACTGGCCTGTCAGAGATAAATTGCGGTAAGTATTTGAGTTTATCTCTTGGTTCTCTATTCTGTTCCAAACATCCACCTCTCTGTTTTTGTGCCAGTACCAGGCTGTTTTAATCACTATCGATTTATAGTATAGTCTCAAGTCTGGTAGCGTGATCCCTCCTGCTTTGTTTTTATTTGTAAGTAATGTCTTGGCTATTCGATTATAGAATTTTCTAATAATACTTTTTAGTTTTGATGGTTTTTCTTAGTGCTCTTATTTTGTTCATGATTTTAGTTATTTGCATCTTTGTTTCTTTTTATTGTCAGTCCACCTAAGGGTTGCCAATTTTATTGGTCTTGTCAAAGAATCAACTTTTGTTTTAATTGATTTCCTTTATTTTTATTTTCCACCTTTTTTACAATTTCTATTCTAATCTTTGTGTAAGTGTTATGATCCATCGGCATGTTATTTCTTTCATTTATTTAGGTTGTCTTTATTTTTTTTTTCAGTTTCATAACTGAAAAAAATGCATGTTTTTTTTTTTCATTTTTATTATTTTCTTGTATCCTTGAGTTTAATTTGCTATTTGGTTTTTGAGTTCTCAAAGTACAAAGTTAGGTTATTACTTTGAGATACTTTCTTTTAAATGCAGGCAATAATAGCTGTAAATTTCCTTCTGAACAGCTGCCTTGCTGTTTTGGTATGTTGTGTGTGTGTGTGTGTGTGTGTTTTAACTCATCTGGAAACATTTTATAAATCCCTTAGATTATCTTTAATTCATTGGTTGTTTGAGTGAAATTTCCACATATTTCTGAATTTTCCTTTATTACTTCTGCTGTTGGTTTCTAGTTCCATTCTGTGTGTTCAGAAAAGACTTTACGTTTTGGGGTATGTTCCATATGTACTTGAGAATGATGTATATTCTGCTCTTTGGGGATAGAGTAGGCCTCTTAGGTGTACTTGGTTTATAGTGTTGTTTAAGACATCCGTATCTTTATTGACCTTCTGTGTAGATGCTTTATCCATCATTTAAAGTGGGGTATCGAATCTCCAACTATTATTATATAATTTCTTGTTTCTCCCTTTAGTTGTTATATCTCCTTGATGAATCAAATTTTTGATAAGTATACATGTGTTTTGCTCTCCTTTCTATCTTGTGACCATTTTTGACTGAAAGTCTGTTTGTCTGATATTATAGTTCCCTTTCCTTTGGTTGCTATTTGCATGGAGTATCTTTTTTTATTCTTTTACTTTTAACCTGTTTGTGTCTTTGGATTTGTATAGTTGTGTAATGTTTTCTTTATCGATTCTGCCGATCTTTTTTTTCTGATGGAGAGTTGAATCCATTTACATTTGAAATAATTACTAATATGGAATAACAAACTCATGCCATTTTATTGTTTTTTTCTCTGTATATATTACATATTTTTTGTAGATCAGTTCTTCTGTTATTACTTTTATTTGTGTTTTGTATTGGCACATTTTGATTCTTTTTAAATATATTTTTATATATTCTATTGATAATTTCTTTGTGGTTACCATGGGGGCTACAGATAACATCCTAAATTTATAGCAGTCTAATTTTTATTTGATACTAAATGTCTTTAATGGGATATAAAATCTCTGATTCTATATAGCCCTGCCCCTCCACTTTATGTTATTGTTGTCACAAATTATATTTTTATATGTTCTTTGCCCAGTGACACAGACTGATACATATTTTATGTATGTCTTTGAAATCATGTTGGAAATAAAAAGTAGAGTTAGAAGCCAGGAAGCCAAATATATAATGACATTGGCTTTTACATTTGCCCACACATTAATATTTATCTTTCCTGGAAATCTTTTCTAAAAAATGTATTTATTTATTTTATGAGACCAAGTCTTTCTCTCTTACTTGGGCTAGAGTACATCATCATAGTTTACTGAAACTTCAAAATCCTAGAAGTTAAGAGTGCTGGGATAACAGGCATGGGGTCACAGTGCCTGGCCAGAAATCTTTATTCCTTCATATGGTTTGGAGTAACTGTCTTGCATATTTTTGTTTCAGTCTGAAGGACTTTTTTTAGCATGTCAGGTAGGGTAGTTCTAGTGATAATGAATTCCCTCAGCTTTTATTTATACATGGCTAGCTACATTTCTGGATGGGTACCTTAGTTATAGATATCCTTAGTGTGGTTGTTTTCCCAATTGTTAGTTATTTGTAGGCTTTACTGGTGTACTATATGCATGGGCAGATACCCTGTCTCTTGTTGACAAGGGAAGTTTGAGATCTATGAAATACTTCCTCTTTCCTTAGCCTTGTGCTCTTCTTAACAGAGTGAATTTTATCGGCATGCCCAGTTACAACTCTGAAACAGTAGGTCATGCTTATGGTTAAAAGTCAGCTATACCCTGTGTGATTGAGTCATAAATGCTGTTATGGGCTGTACAGATTATCCTCCCTGCCAGTAGGTGGCAAATTCAGGAAAGACCCACATGTAGTATTGTTTTGGGAACCTGTAACTAGTTCTAGTCCATCAAAAGAAGTAGTTTCATGTCCTTGGCTGTGGGCAGGGTATTGGCATTCTCAGGGGAGTTTTTATTGTCCTCCACAGCAGCAGTTTGTGGAAGAATAAGCCTGGGTGGAGCTGGGTCAGACAAGCATGCCTCCAGGGTCCACAAAGACAGGTATAAAAGCTGTCTTGGCTGGGGGTCAAGGATGTGCTGTCAAGTTGCTGCGGAAAGCCACTGGAGAAGGGCTAAAGTGGCCCTGCCAAGTTAGAAAGTTTACTTATCAGGTAGGTGCCATCTGGGGTTCATAGACTGGCTGTTGGGATGGGTTTCACTTGTTCTTTCTCCTCCTGTATCCCAAGGTCTCTTTCTGGCATCTGGTTTCAAGCCGCAGTCCAAAGTAGCTGAGCTTATCAGCAGTGGCGCCACAGGTTGGGAGCTTCCCTGCCTTGGATCCTATCCTGGACTGAAAGCGCACTTTTTCTGTTGGGGGAACGGTTCCCTAGTATGGTGCTGCAGCTTAGACCCTCATTGCACTCTCCTTTCCGTTTTGCTTGTGTGGGCTCTTTTGCCCTCGAATTAGTTCACAAATTTCTCCTCCATGCCCCCAAGCAATGCTGTTAATTCCTAATGTACAGTATCTGACTTTGCAGGCATGTTTCCTGGTCCTCTATGTTCAGTCCTTGACCAGGCCAGGGAGAAGCATGCTGGTTCTGAGTTGCCCATGGAGTATTCAAGCAGGTTTAATATCCCCTTTATTTGAAGTATCCCCTGCTCTTCTGGAGCAGCTGGGCAAGTGGTACCTAGGAAGGCTCGCAGGCAGGGAGCTTAGAGTCAGTTCTAGCACCCATGGGTCCACTGGTGCTTTTTAAGATGAAAGGTGTGAGCCCTACTCTCTGTGGGATCCTCAGTATTTAGTGGACATACCAACACAGGAGAAGCAGTTGCTCCTGGGAACCTTGGGTCAATTGTCCCTTGGGGTACCTGTGCCACTCAGCAGCAGTGAGAAGGTTATGAGGGGGAGGAAAGAGTCTTAATGGAGGAAAGCTGGCAGCCTGCCTGGAATGTTCAAGCTCTGAGATTAACAGATCCCCCTGGACCCAGTGGCCCGTATGGCTACTGCAGTCTGGACCAGCATCAGGAAATGTTTATGTGGGGACTAAGGACATGAAATTCCAAGGACTGGAGCTCCCTTGGGAGGACAGAGGCACACAATGGGTGGAAAAGCAGTATGGCACCTGGCGTCCTGGCTCAGGTCTGTGGTAACAGGGAGTGACCTTGATGGGGCTGGTATCCCACTGCTCTGCCTTTAAGAAGCTCCCACTTCGTTGGTAGCAACAAGCTTTGGGGTTTATAATGGTAGAAAAGCTCTTTAGTAGCTCTGAAGAGGCTGCTTATTATTTGCTAGTGTGATGCCCTAACTCCATCCATTTTGGGCAAGTGAACCAGACTTACTCCATTTTGTTAAGAGCTTGCCAACCCCTCCTTTTGTAATCAAAATAGCCCCTTGAGCAAGCAGCGACCCTGCAAAAACAGGAAGGAAATTTAGCTGAGAGCTGCCGAATCCTGGGACAACTGAAAAAATCTTGTGGAAACCACAATACTGTCACAGTCTGTCTGGTTTGTCTGTGTGTAGTTTTTAGACTCTCTGTAAGACCCCTTCCCATAGCTCTAACCTTGCAGATATTAGCTTCTGTAAAATTCTGCTTACGCTAGGGCTTTCCACTTTGTACCCCCACTTCAAGGGGGTTAAGAGACTTTGTGGTATGAACCTGCTCTTGACCGGCTGGCCCAATAAAGGACCCTTGCTTAATTTGAAATCTGTGTGCTGGCATTTCTCTATAATTCCACTCACGGCGGGTACAACACTAGAAGCATGAAGAGAAACAAAATCTCCACCTATCCTTGCTACAGGACTCTAAATTTTTTGCATTTCTTCTCTGTTGATATCTTGCTCTTTGTTTTGCTCTACACCTTCTTCCCATGGAATCTCTGGTAGTTTCTGGCAATTTTCCTTCAGAATTATACACGTGAGATGTGTTTTTGTCAGGTAAAACTTTTCCTTCTTTCTGAGATGGTCTGGCAATCACTTGTCTCTGATCAGCTATCTTGTCCATGAAGCCCTTGATGTCTGTGCAATAACATTATGTCTAAAAAACAATGTATATATCATAATTAAAAAATAGAGTATTTCTAACAAATGCTAACCATTATCTGTGTCTTCACTAGATTGTCATCTTTTTGCTATGGAGAATCTTGCCTTATTTTTGATGGTTGCTGACTTCTCAGGATGGTGTTTAGTGAAGGTTGAGGTGGCTGCGGTAATTCTTAAAATAAGAAAGCAATAAAGCTTTTCACACTGATTGACTCTTTTTTTTGGCAGTTTTTGACTGGGGTCGGGTTTGAACCCACAACCTCCGGTATATGGGGCTGGCACCCTACTCCTTGAGCCATAGGCGCCGCCCAGACTCTTTTCTTTCTTTCTTTTTTTTTTTTCAGATTCTTTTCTTTGTGAAAGATTTTTCTCTAGCATGCCATGCTGTTTGATAGCATTTTATCTGCAGTAGAATTTCCAAAATTAGAATCAATCCTACCAAACCTTCAGCTGTCTTATAAATTAAAAATGGAATTAAATAATTATGGAATATTCTCAGTCTTTTTGTTATCATTTGAACAGTGTTCTCAGTATCTTCACCAGGAGTATATTCCATCTCAAGAAAGTAGTTTTCTTTTTTATGTCATAAAAAGCAATTGTCATTTGTTGAATGTTAACATGATATTGCATCAATTCAGTGATATCTTCAGACTCTACTTCTAATTCTCTTTCTTTTCCTACCACATCTATAATTATTTACTCCATGGCATTTGAACCCCTCAAAGTCATCCTTGAGGGTTGGCATCAAATTCTTTCAAACTTCTGTTAATGTTACTATTTTGACCTTCTGTCATGAATTACAAATGTTCTTAATAACATATCCTTCAAACATTTGGTTTCATATTCTAGATTGTGAATCCTTTCTGGAAATTTGTCTGTACTTTTGCCTTTATCAGAAGAATCACTATGCATGGCAACTAGAGCCTTCAAGATGTATTTCTAAAAAAAAAGACTTGAAATTTGAAATTCTTCCTTAATCCATGGGCTGTAAACTGATGTTGTGTTAGTTGGCATACAAAAGCATTTTAATTTTTTTTATAAATGACAATCAGAGCTCTTGGGTTAACTAAGATATTGTCAATGAGCACTAGTATTTTGAATATAATCTTTTTTGTGAGCAATAGGTATTAACAATCTATTTTAAATACTGTATTCAGCAAAGCATGCTATATACAGAGGTGCTGATATATAGGCATTCTTCTATTTATAGAGCCAAGAAGTGTAGATTTAGCATAATTCTTAAGGGTCTTAGGAATTTTGGAATAGGAAATAGTGCATTGTTTTTAACTTAAAAGTCACCAACTGCATTAGCCCATAACAAAAGAGTCAGCCTGTCTTCTTTAGCTTAGAAGGCAGGGATTTACTTCTCTCCAGCTATAAAAGTCATAGATGGCATTTTCTTTTAATAGAAGGTTGTTTTGTCTACATTGAAAATCTCAGTTACATCTTCTAGACAACTTGCTGCAGCTTCATTACGAGCACTTGCTGCTCAATCTTGTACTTTTTTTTTTGTTGTTGTTGTTTGTTTGTTTTTGAGACAGTCTCACTTTGTCACCCTGGATAGAGTGCTGTGCATCACAGCTCACAGCAACTTCTAACTCTTGGGCTTAAGCAGTTCTCTTGCCTCAGCCTCCCAAGTAGCTGGGACTACATGTGCCCGCCACAATGTCCAGCTATTTTGGGGTTGCAGTTGGTATTGTTGTTTACCTGGCCTGGGTCTGAACCCAGCAGCCTTGGTGTATGGGCCGGTGCCCTAATCACTGTGCTGTGGCCGCTAAGCCTCAGCCTTGTACTTTTATGTTTTATACATGGTATCTTTCCTTAAACCTTATGAATGAACTCCCCAAAACAATCAAAACAATAACAGCAAAGATTGCAGTTTACCATAAAGATATAATAATATTGGAAAAGTTTGAAATATTCCTAGAATTACCAATAATACAAATAAACAAAGTCTACACATGCTGTTAGAAAAAATGCCTCGTGATAGACTTGCTTATTGCAGGATTACGTCAAAGCTTTAATTTATAAGAAGTGCAATGTCTTATGAAGCACAATAAATAACTGTAGTAAAACTAAGTATACCTGTATATGATACAAGATTTATTTTTTAGTATAATTATTTTATTGTAGATTTCAGTTTTCCCAACACCATTTGTTGAAAAGATTGTCTTTTCTTCATCCAATGGTCTTGGTATCCTTTTTAAAATTTACTTAACTACATATATGAGAGTTTCTTTCTAGTCTTTCTATTGTATATAGTAGTCTTTGTATCTGGTTTTTCTTCTCCAGTACCACACTGTTTTGATTACTATAGCTTTTTTAATAAGTTACAGAATCAGGAAATGTAAGACCTCCAACTTTATTGTTCTTAAAATTTGTCTTGGCTGTTTAGGTTTTCTTGAGATTCCATATGATTTTTAGGATCAGTCTTTCCATTTTTAAAAAAATGGTAATTGGGATTTTTGGTAAGGATTGTATTGAATCTATAGATCACGGTGGGTAGTATTGACATCTTAACAGTATTAAGTCTTCCATTTTAGTAACACAGTATGTCTTTCCATACTTTTTATCTCATCTTTAATTTCTCAGCTTTGAAACCCTGAGGGCTGGGTGTGTCTGAAGCTCAGTAAAGCAGTCCTTGAGGTCCTTTAATTTCTTTCTGTAATGTTTTGTAGTTTTCAGCATACATGCCCTTTCCCTCTCTGGCTAAGTTTTCTCTTAAGTATTTTATTCTCTTTCATGCTATTGTAAGTGCATTTTTTCTTAGTGATTTGTTTTAGATTTTGTTTCTTGGATTGATCATTGTTAGTGAATGGTAACACAACTGACTTTTGTGTTTTAATTTTGTGTCCTGAATCTTTGCTGGGTTTGTTTATTAGTTCCAATAGCTTTTTTCCATGGAATCATAATTAGCATTTTCTCCATATAAGATCATATTGTCTCAAGACAGAGATAGTTTTACTTCTTTCATTCTTGTTTTGATGCCATTTATTTCTTTTTCTTGCCTTACTGTTCTGACTCGCAGAGATGGTTTTTGATTTAAGAGTTCTTGCCTTATTGCTCTGACTTGCAGAGGTGGTTTTTGATGCAGTCTTTAAGAGTTCTTCTTACTTTCAAGGGCTATACTAGCAGTGTTTTCTCTAGTTATCTGGTTGGCCTATAGTTTGTCTTGTTACTGTCATGAAGATACCACGTTTTCCTTAGTTTACCACCAAATTCAGTTTTTAATAAAATATAACATACATAAAATATAAATATATTTATAAAATGTAAATAAATTTCTTCACTCTGTTTCAAACAGAGTTAGTTTAATAGGGGAGAAATATCTTAGTTCTTTGTTCTTATTGCCTGCCTCTACTCTTAGGCACAATGTCTGAAGCACTGTTTTTAAGCTTGGGGAAGGAAAAATGAACTGCTTATTTCAAGTGACATTCATGCTTTATGAGCAGGTGAAATGATAGCTTTTTGTCTTCTAGTCTTGTCTCTTTCCATATTGAACCTCATGACTATGAATGATGTGGAATGAGTGTGATCATGATTGGTACCCAGATACTATTGACCTCTGATACCCAGAGTAGAGCCTCTTCCCTGTGAATAATCACTGAATGATCAGGAGGTCAGGAACTAGGGAGAGAGGATTATGCTTGCCAGTGTCCTGCCCCTCCTATGGAAGATGTCTGTGTTCTTGGCTATGTTTCTGTCAAGCTAAACTTGTAGTGGGCTGGTAGTGAGTAGGTCTTGCTTTAAATACTAGACATTCTCACTGTTCCTAATGGACTTTGGTAGGTGTTATTAAATAAATGTTTCTTCACTTACTGTATGCCTTTGAGACAATTTTCAGATCCTTCAAACATTTGTTTTGTTTGTATATTTCTATGCTTTTTCTCTGGGGTATATCTCTCTGAAGCTTCTCATGCTGCCATTTTGGTTGTGGAAACTTCATACATTTTTTCAAGTGAAATAAGTACAATCTGATCCTTAGATATTTTTGGTTGTGCTCTAATATATATATTCCAATTTTTATAAGTAATGACAGAATGACTTTTTTTAGACCAATTACCTTAGTTTTCTCAGTGATGAGGAAAAAGAAGAACAGAAAAAAGGTAAGAGGGAGCTGCTTTAAATAAAATGGGGAAATATTGTTGAAAAATCGAATTATTTCTTCCTTGAGGAGAAGGCAAAGATTTATTTATCTTTTGAAAAACTAAATATGCACAGGCTATGGCTTCCTATTATGTTAATTCAAATGATATGAATAGAAGTAATATATGCTGTTTTGTAAAAGCCCTCCAAATTACAAACAAATATGTGGTAGAAAAGGCATTTTTTTTTTTAGAGATGTTAGACATTTTCTACCGTCCCTGTGTTCTTTTGACTCAAAAAGATAAAGGAATGATACCTATGATAGTATTCATAGTCAATAGAGTAGCACCTGTATCCAGTAAAAATGTTTTTTTTTTTTCTATAATTGCGGTTAATTTAAGGAAATCACTGAATATTGGGTTTTCTCCTTTAGAGGCATTCATATTTCTAATTCTTACAGGACTATGCTTTAAGGTGCTGCATACTGAATAATTTAAACATGTATCAGGAAAGCAAAGGGGCCACTTTATTTCTAAATTATGTCTAGTGAAAAAGTACCATTTGGTGTAAAGGTGGGTTTTGAGAATGAAAGAGAAAGGATATTCTCAGATGGAAAGCTCCCAAAATGAAAATAAAAATCAAAGATTTACTGGAACAGAAGATGTATCCTAAACAGAGAATCTAATTACCCATTTATGGTTACAAAAAATTTCAGAGCACAGGACCTGGAAAAAAGTTTATGTATCTTAGACCTTTGATCTCCACAAACAGGGTAGAAACAAGAGACTTCCAATGCTCACTCTACCATGGTAATGATGAGACATCCTTGATTCTGTCCACACACTAAGTCAAAGCATCAAAATGTCAAATTTTAAAAACTCTGAAACTAAAGGTGATTTATGAGGTTGTTAATACAGGGAGAACTCTTGTAGTGGGAGTGTCTACCAAAGTTGTGAAATGAGTGGGGCTTTATAGAGAAAGAAACAAAAGTGGGAGGGTGCCTGCTGCTATGTTTAGTGGGCTTTGATTAAGCATGTGTTGCAGGAAGAAGTTGTTTTCTTTGTGATTTGGTCTATCTTATATTTTATCGAATTTTTAGCTCAAAAGAAGTTGGATAAAGTGGGTTAGTCTCCTGACACTTAATGAGTAAGGGTTGGTGATCAGGTGTGGATAATGTAAGTTTGGAGAAAAGAATTTTATGGTTCTCCATATTTAACAAAAGTTTATTGAGTATAAAGTATGTGACTGGTACTGCACAGTAACTCAGAAGCAACAGTTTAAAAATGCCTGTTTTATTTATTTCTCATTATTTTGTGTTTCTTGTTCGTATTGTAAATGTATTATATAGAAAAGCACTTAAGTTTTATAGTCATCTTTTATTCTGTAATGTTGCTCAGCTCTAGTTCTAAGGGTGTATTCTTTCTTTTGGTTTTATTTTTTGTGTGTGTGTAAGATCATATTGATAGCTAGTAAGAGTATACCTTTTCTCTTAACAATATGTGTTTAATATTGTTTCTCCCCCTCTACTATGTTAGTTAAAACCTGTACGACATTTTAAAATATAAAGCAAATTTTTCTTTATTTTTAAATAAAAATTGCACCATTAATTATGATATTTTTAGATGTTTTAGCATTCTTATTACCAAAATAAAAATTTTTTCTATATTTCTATTTTGTTGGCAATTAAAAAAAACATTCTGTAAAGGTGTTAGATTGTTTTAGACCTTTATTTGGAATCTATTGATATGTTTATACTTCTTTTCCTTTAACTTATTAATGTGATAAATTATATTAATAGATTTTCTTTTCTTTTTTAATAGACTTTCTAATGTTAAATCATCCTTGCATTTCTGGAATGATATAATCTCTATAAATATAAAGACAAATTTTCTTTAGTACTAGTATAACTTATTTTGGATTTTTGTGTTTGTATTCCTAAGTGATACTGCTCTTAAATGTTCCTTTTTTTGGTCCTGCCCTTTTTCTGACTTGGATAAACAATTATGCAAATTTCATAAAATGAACCAGGAACTTCCATTTTAAATCCCATGTAACATTTCCTATAAAACTGGAGTTATTCATTTACTGAAATTTAAGAAACTTTCAGGACTAGGCAGTGTTTTTGTGAGTAGATTTTTGTATTTGGTTAAATGTATTGATACTTATTAAATTTTTAATTATCCTTTTGAAATTTTCTATTTTTTCTACTTTTGAATTTTTAAATTTAGAATTAGTAACAATAGTCAAATAGCTCAAAAATCGTACACTATGCAGTGGAAGCAATGAAAAATTTACTTTGACTCTGTATTGCTGTCAAGAAACCTTCCTTCAGAGAGTTGTATTTTTGGTTTTTGTTGTGATGTCCCAATAGTGGAAACCCCAGATAGAATTTTGTGTGGCTTTAAGACTACCTGTACTTATGGGTGCACTTTCCTCCTTTGATTTCTCACCTTCTATGGTTATTGGTACAATGAAGTTCTGCTATTTATTTCATTCTAGCAATTTAGGTTTTTATGAAAACTTTTCTAGGTTTTAAGCTTCTTGGTAACTTGTTCTAGTATTTTCTAATGACTTAAAAATATCTATTCTATCCATATGAAGCACACAACTGGATGTTTGTCTTCAAACCAGTCCCTTTCCTGATCTGCCCTATCATGGTACATGGAATCCCCATTCACCTATATCATTGTTTTCAACCTTTTTTTCTTTTTTTTTTAATCTCAGAGCACATTTGAACCCATAAACTTCCATGGCACCCTTAAATTATGTGGATCAAAAACAGTAAAAACAAGAATATACTTGCTGGTCTTTGAACTTTTTTCAAAAATAATTTAATTAATGATCTTTAATAATTTTCGAGGCACACCTAAGATCCTCTCATGCCATATCAGTGTGATGCAGCATACCGGTTAAAAATCACTGACCTACATGCGCAGGCCTACAACCTGGGGGAAATCTTTGATTCCCATCTTTGTCTTGCTACCCCACAGCAACTTATCAACAAGTCCTATCCTTTCTACCTTCAGAATATATCTGAAATATAACTCTTTGCCACCTGTTTTATGACTTGTCAGGCTACCAACAGCTTTGGTTGGATTATTTCATTAATTTTTTATTGATCCCTTTGCTTCTACTCTTGACACCAACTGTCATTTTTTTGACTTTAGGTGCCTGGTGGTTCCATTTTTGTTTCGTAATATTTGTTTCATAAAATTTTAGTATGTTAAGTTTATTTATAGTTCTTTTGAAATGGTTCTAATATTTGCTAGGATAGTGTTTATTTTCTCTTATTCACTTTTTTGACTCTCTTTTTGAAGGTTAGATTTTCTAAGGGTTTGTCTTGAATAGGAATGTTTTAATGTCCTCTATTTGTCCACGTTGAGCACTTTTGAGATTTCTGGCCCTGTTGGATACCCTAGTCTGGAACTATATGCTTTTCTTTGAGCCTGGGGGTTCTTGTCCCTTTCTAATGCTTGGCATAAGTAACATTGTATTTTGACATGAACAGCTTTACATAGGTCCTATCTGTACTGCTTTCAAAATTTCTTCTATATATATTGGCCACAGTCTCAAATTTATTTTTTATCTATTTTTAAGAGTATGAGAACTCTTTTACGAGTCTGTAGCATTTTCTGAGTTTGGATTCTTCTGCTAAGTATGTCAGTGCATTTAGTCTTAACCATTTCTCATTTGAAAATCTAGCCATCTTTCTATATAGTATGGCACAGAGATACAAAGGTATTTGCTTAGCTCTGACTTATTGTGTGTTTCAGATTCATCAGCATAGTTATTTTTGGTTTTGAGTATTTTAGGTTTTTTTTTTTCTTTTGCAGTTTTTGGTCAGGGCTGGGTTTGAACCCACCACCTCCGGCACATGAGGCCAGTGCCCTTCTCCTTTGAGCCACAGGCACCCCCTGTATTTTAGGGTTTTTAAAAAGTCTTTTCTTCTTCCCTCCTCCTTTGCTGTCCTTTCTCCATGTATCTGCCCACTTATGTGTATATCAATGCTTTTTTGTGATAATATAGGAATATCTAGCGTTTTACCTAAACCCTCATATTCAATTTTGGAAATAATGATTGTATGGTGTTTATGTTGATATACTTTATTTAGATATAATATTTACTTAAATATTTCACAAAAGTCATTAAAATCAATTCTATAGTAAATTATTTGAAAACATAACATCAAATTTTGCTACAAACCCATGGTATTCTTTTGTTTCTGAAAAGAAATCCGTGACTGATATAAAAGTTATTGTTTGTGTCAAATTTTTTAAGTGAAAAATAAATCATTGAGTTTTTTCTCTGTCATTTTGTGAAATAGGTAACATAACAGAATTTTTTAAAATTTTATATTTATTATGTTCAATTGTGACACAAGTGCTCTAATTTTAGGCCTTTGAAGACAGTTTATTTGACGCAAAGAAAGAAATTGAAGTATCACAGAGTAAATATAATGCCCTATCATTACAGTTGAATAATAAACAGACTGAACTTATTCAAAAGGATATGGATATTACCCTGGTCAGGCAAGTATATTCAACTTTTAATTTACATTACAGAAATGTCAGTAAGTATTTAGATTTATTATCAATACCCCCAAAAGTCAACAATATGTTTTCTCTGGGTATATATGTTTGTGAATTGAAAATCTAGAATTATAAACATTAAATGGGGACTAGTTACCTGGAAAAATCAGGGTCAGAATTGAAAGAGCATAGTCAAAAAGTACCTTTATTTCAGTGTTTAATAAGGGCAATACATTAATTGATTGTTTTCTTTTAACATTTCTAGCTGTGTTATGTGATAATTGTTATAATGTACAATAATAACTGAGAAACAATTTTGACTTTTAATTTTGTTATGTTTGCTAAAGAGTATTTAGCTTACGAACTACTCTTTCTATATGAACATAAATGATTTTATAATACTAATCATAAAGGTATTACTTGAAAAAGTAAGCACAAGGCTGAACTAGTGGCTCATTCTGTAATTGTAGCACTCTGGGAGCCTGCAGTGAATACCAGCTGGAATAGTGGAGCAAGAGTGAGACTGTGTTTCTATTAAAAATAGAAAAACTAGCTAGGTGTGGTTTTCCTATGCCTGTAGTTCCAGCTGCTTCAGAGGCTGAAGCAAGAAGATTGCTTGAGCCCAAATTTGAGGTTACTTTGAGCTATGATGATGCCACAGTTAAAAAATAAATACATATAAGAAAAAGTAAGCACAATGTACATGTTTTTAAGTTTTATGACAGGTGTTAAAACTGATTATTAATTTTCTTCATAATTACCTTTTTCAGAAAATAGTGTTAGAAAACATCAAGACAAGATTTTTGCTTGGTTCACAGATTCATACACATTCTCATACACATATGTATGTATATATGCATTTTAGTAGCACCAGAGAATGAATTTAAGGTATGCTTCTAGGGATATATGATAAGCTTTGATTATAAAATTTAAATATAAAAACTTTAGTGCATATGAGGTCGAGGAAATCACTGCCATTCTAGTACACATTGGGGTAGAGTTCTTTTGGTTGAGAGCTTTTCTTTCATGTTAGGGGGCATTGGTAGGAGGTTGAGTCGTTGTCTATCAGGTGTTTTTATAAAAATTTCATTCGGTAAAATATGATTTTGTATATTTATATATGTCATTGTGGATTTAGTTTGGATGAGAGACTATCTTTATTGAAGTCAGTAAAATTAAAATGAATTAGAATTTAATAAAATGCCTTGGCCAGGCATGGTGGCTTAGACTTGTAACCCTAAGCACTCTGGGAGGCCAACACTGGTGGATTGCTTGAGCTCATGAGTTCCAGACCAGCATGAGCTACGGCGAGATCCCGGTCTCTAAAAATAGCCAGTCTTATGACAGGTGCCTGTAGTCTCTGCTACTCAGGGGCTGAGGCAAGAGAATCAACTTGAGGTGATTCAACCCAAGAGTTTGAGGTTGCTGTAAGCAGGGACACTCTATCAAGGGTAATAAAGTAAGACTCTGTCTCAAAAAACAAAAACATGTCTTACACATTTTAAAAGCTTTCTCATCATAATTGTAAGGAAAAGTATAAACTTCATAGATGATAGATTGGCTGACATATCAACTCATGGTATAAACATTTTTTAAGCCATTTACTTAATAAAGTCTGAAAAGTAATTCTAAATGGGAATAGAATCTTAGATTTGGAAGGAGTTTAAAAATTATCATTTATTCTAATCCTCTTTCCAATAAGATAGGGTAGTATTTATATGTTGCTTGATACTTTCAGTTTAAAAGTTTCTCATATTTTTCAAGATTACCATTTTCATTTTATATTATTTAAATTTTTGAACATTGTTTCTCATATATTGAATTGAAATTTGTTTTTTTTACAATTACCACCCATTCATTTTAGTTTTATTTTCTGGAGAATCTCAGAAAAAATTTAATCTCCGTTCTATGACATATTCCACTGGTAGAAGATAGTTATTGATGACATTATTTTTCATTAATTGACAAACTACTTATATTTTCTCACACAAATTCTCTCTATATAAGTTTCACATATTTCATGTATGTATGTATGTGTATATATACTTTTTTTTTGTTTTCTGGCCGGGGCTGGGTTTGAACCTGCCACCTTGGGCATATGGGGCCGGCACCCTGCTCCTTTGAGCCATGGGCGCTGCCACACATATGTTATATTAATAGTGATTTGAGTTGCTATTCTGACCATATTCTGCATTGTCAGTATGCTTCTTAAAATATGACATCGAGAACTGCACAAAATATTTCAACAAGGACAGTTACAGTTTAGAGCAGAATGGTGCTAGGATATTACATGGAACATGGAATCCATTCTAGAATATGGTGCAAAGTGAAGGGTATGGGATTGTAATAGTTGTGTTTTTTCCCTCTAAATTTTGATAAGGTTTATATACTTAAATTTAGTATATTGAGGGAGCTATAAGTTATAGTAAATAAGGAAATAATATTCACAACAGTGGAAGAAAACATTTTCTTACACAACCAGTAAAAGGGTAATGGCTAATGGATCATGTGTAATTATATGAGTTTGATTATCAGAAAATCATAAAGGAGGAGAATAATAGCACATAGTTGGTAGTTTGGAGCAAAGAACTTTGACTTGAGCCCTCATTACAGTGTAGTAGTTGGGATGTCTACAGTGTTTCTCCTGGGTTATCTGCATAAGGATTACCTGTTGGATGTACTATGTGTCTTATTTTTGTCATCCTTTTTATTTTGTGGGGGAGTGGTGGTTGTGATATACCATTTTATTGAAGCTCTAAGTTGTGCTGAAAATACACAAAGACAATTTTGAAAAAATGGTCCAGGCACTTTCTTATTTGGATATGCTTTTCTTTATTGATAAATGATGTAGTTGACTTTGTTTTGTTTCTGCATAGATTTGTTTCTTTGACATTCATAATCATTCATGTTTTATTGAATATTTAATCCATATCACCCATTGTGCTGTGAGATATTTTTGTGAATTACCTCAATTGATTTTCCCCTAGAGTTAAATAGTATAAATAAATAAGTACTTAATATATACAATTGTCACTCAGTACCTGCAAGGGATTGGTTTCAGAACCCCCAATGTTTAAAAAAAATCCATGAATGCTCAAGTCCCTCAAATAAATGGCACAGTATATGCACATCCTCCCATATTCTTTCTTTCTTTTCTTTCCTTTTTTTCTTTCTTTTGAGACAAGGTTTCTCTGTCCTGCCCAGGCTAAGCACTCATTAATGAGTGCAGCAGGGACCTCAAATTTCTGGGCTCAAGTGATCCTCCTCCCTCAGGCTTCAGAGTAGCTGGTAATACAAGTGCAAACCACTATGCTCAGCTTATTTTTCTATTTTATAGCAAGAAGGTCTCAGTCTTGCTCAGGCTGGTCTCCAACTTGGGCCTCAAGCAATCATATGACTTGGCCTCTCAAAGTGCTAGGATTACAGGTGTGAGTCACCGTGCCTAGCCCTCTTGTTACTTTAAATCATCTGTAGATACTTAATACATAATATCAATAGTGTAAATCCTATGTAAATAATTATTATTATGTTTTGAATTTTAAAATTTGTATTATTTTTTCTTTTCTATATATTTTTTCTTAGCTTTAGGGGGTACACGTTGAATTTCATCATATGTATATATCAGCGGTTCTCAAACTGTGGGTCGTGACCCCTTTGGGGGGGGATCAAAGGAACCTTTCACAGGGGTTGCCTAAGACCATTGGAAAACACATTTCCCATAGTCTTAGGAACCAAGACACCACTCCTCTATCCGTCAACAGGTGGGTCTGCCCACATGCAGCTACACCCACATGTGAGTATCCAGCATGATGACATCATGGCACCAACCCTGTCACATACACCCACAGGGTTGGTGCCATAATGTACTTAGGTGGACCAGTCACATGTGTAGAAAGCAGCTGCTGTGTTGAAAGCAGCTACTCTGTTAAAAGCAGCTACTGTGTTGAAAGCAGCAATATTGGAGGTAAAACAATACTTAATGAATTATAATTACTGGGTAAATGTAAAATCATGTACTATAAAATGTACTATCATGTACTATCAACTACTGTAAAAAATAAAAAATATCTATACCATGGGAACTTAATCTGGATGCTGATGGGTCTTTTTATGTTCATCTGTGGTTGATGTGAATACTACCTCCTTGTGGAAAAAACAACACAGAGAATGGTAAATCATTGGAAACTTGACTGAACTATGCCATGTATCATCTTTTGTATTACTAAGCTATTGTTATATATTATTTGCATTAGCAAACCATCTCAAGACAATGGATCATGTAGAGAAGAACGTTAAGAAAAGAAAATTTAGTGAGGATTTTTTTACAGTATGGTTTTACCTCAATAATTACAGCAGGATTAAGAAACCATGATGTGTTTGTTGTGAAGTTCTGTCAGCTAAATCTATGAAGTCAAACAAACTACAACGCCATTTTGATAGCAAGCATCTGAGCTTTGCCACCAAGGATACCAACCAATTTTAGAAGCCAAGCTGAGGGACTCAAGAAAGCCAGACTTGACGCTGGTGGCAAGTACCACAAACAAAACATAGCAGCTGTTGAAGCTTCATATTTAGTGGTACTTGGAATCACCAGGGCTATGAAACCTCACACCATTGCTGAGGATTTACTGTTGCCAGCGGCCAAAGACATTGTTTGAGTTATGATCGGAGACAAATTTATTACAAAATTGAGTACAATTTCCTTAACTAATGACACTTTCCACAGAAGAAGAGATGACATGTCTACTGATATTCTTGATCAGGTAATCCAGGAAATTAAATCTGCTCCACTTCCAATATTTAGTATCCAGCTTGATGAATCTACAGATGTTGCAAACTGTTCACAGTTACTTGTTTATGTGAGGTGTATTAATGATGGCAACTTTAAAGATGAGTTTCTTTTTTATAAACCTCTTGAAATGAAAACTACTGCACGTGATGTATTTGACACAGTTGGTTGATTTCTGAAAGACCATAAGATCTCTTGGGAAAAGATTTGTTGTGTTTGCACAGATGGTGCTCCAGCTTTGCTAGGATGATGATCTGGATTTCAGTGTTTGGTACTGAATGAGTCACCAAAAGTCATCAGAACTCACTGTATGATTAATTGACAAATATTATTAATGAAGGCACTGCCACAAGAGTTACAAGAAGTAATGAAAAGTATCAGTTTTGTAAAGGTGAGCACTTTAAACCGTCGACTATTTTCACAACTGTGCGACGAGTTGGTTGTGCCGATGGATGCTCTGCTCTTTCACACTGAAGTGAGATGGTTGTCGAGAGGAAAACTTTTAAAATGTGTTTTTGAGCTTCATGATGAACTCAAAATGTTTTTTGATTAGAAAGACCACAGTTCAAAGCACTTTTCAGTGATAAAAGTGAACTGCAAAAAATAGCTTACTTGGTTGACATCTTTGCCATCTTGAATCAGATAAATTTATCACTGCAGGACCAAATGCAACATACCTCAATCTGTCTGAAAAGATCCACTCATTCCAAATGTAACTTCAGCTTTGGCAAAAAAGATTGGATGAAAATAAAATTTACATGTTGCCTACCTTACCTGGTTTCTTTGAGGAACATAACATTGAACCAGACAAAAGGACGACGATGATAATTTCTAGGAAAGAACACTTGCACATGCTTGAAGAATTTCAGAGTACTTTCCAAATCTACATGACACCCCATTTGCACTTGCCAGAAGCCCCTTCACAGTTAAAGTTGAAGATGTTTCTGATACAGCACAAGAGGAGTTCATTGAACTAATTAACAGTGATGAAGCAAGAACTGATTTCTCTACAATGCCAGTTACAAAATTCTGAATCAAGTTTGTAGTCATATCCTATTCTGTCTGAGACTGTATTGCGCCTTCTTCTTCCATTTCCAAAAACATATCTTTGTGAAACAGGGTTTTCCAGCTTGTTGGTTATCAAGTCTAAAGACAAAAGTAGACTTGTTGTGAAAGATGATCTTCGTTGTGCTCTTGCAAAGACTGCCCTGAGAATTTCTGATCTGGTGAGGACGAAGCATTCTCAACCTTCCAACTGACCTTGGCATTTTACACATTCTGTTGCAGAATGTACCAATGGAGTTTACTGTTGTTATATTAAGACTGTTACCCATGGTACACCATGTTTCAAGACAAAACTTCATTTATTTGTAATTAGAAGTAAATATTTCACAATATATAATTACATATTGTTTTTGTGATTAATCACTATGCTTTAATTATGTTCAATTTGTAACAGTCAAAATAAATCCTGCATATCAGATATCTACCTTAAACAGATTCATAACAGCAAAATTACAGTTACAAAGTAGCAATGAAAATAATTTTATGGTTGAGGGGTCACCATGACGTGAGGAACTGTATTAAAGGGTTGTGGCATTAGGAAGGTTGATAACCACTGGTATATATTGTATGGTGGTAAACTCTGGATTTTTTATGTACCCATAACAGATATGCAATAAGGAAGGAATAAAATTTAAAAAGATGTAAGAACTATAAGTGAAGGAAGTAGACCTAATTATATGCCTAGAACATGATCAGCTCACATCAAAAGACTAGTTTATAGATAAATTATTTAAATTAGTAAATTAGTTCAGCATGCTGTGTAAATACATGATGTGTACAATTTAGTTCCATTTTTATATAGCAAAAAAGTATTAAGCTAAATTTAAAATAGTCTAATTTACAATATCACCAAAGACATGAAGAGGAAATATAATAAAAGATGTGTATTATCTCTATACAGAGAACTCTAAAACATTGTTGAGAGAAATAAAAGGTCCCAATATACATGGATTTACAAAGTTCATGGTTTGGAAGACTCTGTTAGTCCTTTCTAAATAGATATTAGACTTAGAATAATACGAAGAACAGATTATCAACAGTAGGAAACTATTACCACCCTTTAGCCAGAAGGGGCAAGCAAAGAAGCTTTGTCAAGTCTCAGTGAAAATATTTCTGGGACAGAGGCTGTCTAATAAGAATAGTGGCCTGAGACAGAGGAACATAGGCTCTGTCAAACAGTAGCTCAGCAGAGAGGGAGCCAGAGAAATAAATACCCTGAACTCTTTATTCTTTACCCTCTAATCACCAACTAGCACCTCCAACTGATAAAATTCAGTCAGAGCTAGAGAACAAGGAGCTGTGTAATCTAGTCTATAGAGGTTGGTCTCTCAGGCAAAGCAGGGTACAGATGATGAAGATTAGCCCATTCTCAGTTACTATTCTTTTCCAGAGCTTTTCTGAACTTTAAAGTAACTTGCTTATTTATTGTTTGATAGTTTAATAGATGATCAAATTTACAAGTAAACCTAAGGAGAAATGGCATCTTTATGATATTCAGTCTTGTTTCAGAGTATAATATATGCCATTCCATTTGTTTTCGTCTACTACTTTTGTGTCATTACAAAATGTTTCTCATATGGATTTTGAATTTTTCCTCCCATATAGTTTTCAAATGATTTTTCTTTTATTGTATATAGTTTTGCTGTACATGTTTTGCTATGCAATATTTTGGTTGGTTTGTATTTAGGGTTGTTTTGTTTTTACTGTGACTTGTACTTTTCACTTTTTTCTGTGTGCATTTTTTGCCTTGAGTTCTAATTCCTCTTAAATTAATATTGCTAGAATTACAAATGTGAGCCACCACACCCAGCTAGCAGTGTTGTTTTAGGTAATTTTGGTTGGAAAACTTAATTTGCCTTTTGTAATTCTTTTTGATGTATTACAAGTTCTGTATAATATAAAATGAAAGATTGACTTATTCTGTGTTCATAACCTTCTGATATTTATAGTTGGCATCAGTACTTAATTCTTGGAACTGAAGTGTTAACTTAATTTCCATATAAAGGTGTTACTATGATGTATATCCAGGGTTTTTATTGCTATCAAGCTATAGAAGAAAATTGATAAGTTATAGTAGTTATATCAGTACTTCTTAGATATATGTGATAAATATTAAATCCTATTTATGTTATTTCTTCTATTAATAAGTTTGCATGTATTAAAAATAATAGATGAAAAGGTGGAAGCAGATTTATGACCTTTGATGAACATAGTTATTTAACTGAGATGATCTTTATTCACATTTTCTGTTTATTGCTTGCTTTGCATAGGAAGGAACTGCAGGAGCTGCAGAATCTTTACAAACAAAACAGTGCACATACGGCACAACAAGCAGAGCTGATCCAGCAGCTTCAGGTTCTCAATATGGATACCCAAAAAGTACTGAGAAATCAGGAAGATGTTCACACAGCTGAAAGTATATCATATCAAAAAGTATGCCTTTATTCTGTCATAACATGTACATTTATATGAATTTATTTGAAAATTTATAGAATTCAACTTTCTGTAAAATTCTAGCATTTCATTATTACTCTTGTGTTTCTTCAAAATTAAAAATGAGGGATGGTGCAGTTTGGTAATATTTAAAATTTTTTGAGTTTTCTTTATGGTTATTAGAATAGAGCCATTTAAAATAGATTATAAATTTACTTGAAGAATATTTTTATAAATTAGAATTTGGATATCTATCATGAAACATACTGGGAGTATAGCACGCAAACTGGAAAGAATTTGGGGAATGAAATTGCTCATCCATCTATTATTAGAAATTATTTAATCAAGTATGGTTCTAGTTTGTGACCTAAATCAGACTTTCATTATAAAATTTGTGTGTTATTTTATTGGTAAATCTGCTCATACACAAAGAGGAATGCTGATGAGGTCTCAGGATTAATATTTTCCAAGTTATCTTTTTCTTTATTTTGTGTTTCTTTTCGGCAGTTGTTCTACTTTACAAGTGTTGTAGGAGCGCCTCAAGAAAGCTTACCTAGTTATTTAGGCATGCTAACTGACTCAGCAACAATAATTATAGCTAATAATTTTTTGAAAAATACCTGTATTAAGTTCTTTGTATGTTCTATAATGTGGCAAGATATATATACATAAATAATTTAGTTTATATATAGATTAACTTTATGAAAGCAATGTTATTCCCATTTAATAGTTGAAGTAGGTTGGGCTTATAAAGGTTAAGTAGTACAATTCATATTTTCTTGAAAATTTTGTTTTGTTTTCCTTTTAATCCTATTCTAAAAAGGCATCATGAAAACCCCATACTTGCAATTAACATGAAATAAATAATGTTATTAAATAAACTTTAAATACATTTCAAAATTTTATTAAAAAAATTTAGGAGGTACAATTGTTTTTTGTGACATGTATGAATTGCAGCATGCTGAAGTCAGTACATTATATTTGTTAGGTAGGTTTTTAGCCCTCATCCTCCTCTCAGAAACCTCTTTTTAGTTTCCAATGTCCATTACAGCTTTTTATGACCATATATATCCTTTGTGTAGCTCACACTTAAGAAGTGAGGATAAACACATTTTTAAATGATGCTTTGGAAAAGTGTTTAGTCTGTATACTTTGTTTCCTTTTGCTTCCCTAAGGACATGGATGGTATCAAGCATTCATGGATGGGTAGAGTCTTTCTTTTCCACTTCAGTAAGAGCAAACCTTTTTATGTATATGGTAGGATTGCTGACTATGTTTTCATTTCTAACCCAGTCTCTATTGTTAAAATGACTTGAAAATTTATACATTTTTAGTAATTGTAATTGCTTCCTCTTTTCCAAAACCTCAACATTTGTTAGCATTGATTACTCTTTAAACACTCCCTCTTCCCCAGACCCCTCTTATAGCTTCCAGTATACTACAATTGTGTAGTTTTCTTCCATCCATTTTTAGTCGTTCCTTTTTAATCTCTTTCTGGGTCCTTCCTAGTCACTGTTTCTCTCAATTGCATACATTTAGTTTCTTTTGCTTTACTATTACATCATAATTTTTAACTTTTTGACCTTTTTGTAGATTGTTTTATTAACCTGGTAGTTTTACCCCAGAAAATGTATTAGTTGTAGAATGCAAGATTTTGAGATCTAGAAATGATTCACACTGCTTTGTTTATCATGTGTTTGGACTTCCAGTGTTCATTTACTTCAAGTTATTCATTTTATTCTAGAGCATTTGATATAGTATTTGTTCTTATTCCTCTTCTATATGCATTTTTCTAGATTTGTTTCAATAAATTTGAATAATCTAGTAACCAATGCATCAATGAGATGACATTGGTTACTTAAAAAAATGCAAATACTAAAAAAATTACAAACAAAAAAAAGAAATTTAGATTTTCAAGTATTTTCCCATAGATTAATTTTCATATTTTCAAATTATAATTGGGGTTTATCTGTAAGACTCAGAGGAATTGAATTTTAAATATCATATTACACTAACAGTTTATTTCCAACTCTTCTTTGAGAGTTGGGTCTTCTTAATTTACTATTTCTAGTAAAGTTTCTATTCTGTTTTCTTTCTCATAATTCTTCTCCCTTTTTTCTTACCCATCCATTTTCCTTCTTTTCTCATTTTATTAAGTAAATTTATATTATAGCATCCATTTAATTGTCTGAAAAGATAAAAACAGTTGTTCAGAGTGGTAGGATGAAGAAGGGGAGGAGGGGAGACAAAGGTGAAGAAAGAAAACTGAAAAGATTTTGTGCACAGGAAAGAGGTAAGACATTTTCTCAGAGGTGTCTGAGAAGGGATAAATCATTAATGTCATACACAAATCTACCTACCATATAATGTGGAAGGAATAAAGATAAATAAAAGTAAGATAGTATCTTCTCTTTTTCTGAAAATGTAGCCATGTTATAATTTTTAATATTTTTATATCGCTGCATATCATTTATATGTGTGTGTGACTTAGATATTGATAGTACATATGTCAGCATTTATGATTTCTAGACCATCTATCATGTTTTGGGTACTAAATATATATCTTATAACCATTTGTTCTATTTAATAATAATTATATTACATCAGTCTTGGAAAATAGGGAGTCAGCTTATACATACATATATGTTTATATAAATTTTTTTTTGAGACACATTTTTTTTTTCACTTTGTTGCTCTTGGTAGAATATTGTGGCATTATAGCTCATAGCACCCTCAAACTCTAGGGCTCAAGCAATTCTCTTGCCTTGGCCTCCCAAGCAGCTAGGACTACAGATACCCGCCAGTATTTTTAGAGATGAGGGTCTCTTGCTCTGACTGGTCTTGAACACCTGGGCTTAAGCAATCTACCAGCTTCAGCCTCCCAGAGTGCTAGGATTACAGGCATGAGCCACCATGCCTGGCCTTAGCTTATATGTATTTTTAATTTAAATTTCATGTAATTCTGCTTTATCTTTTCATTTTTAGTTATAAATTGTATAGTTTTCACTTGAAGGATTTTATCATCTTAATCAGTGTTGGAAATTTAGTCAGCCTTTCATATCCACAGGTTTCACATCCCACAATCATCTGTGGATCGAACAATATTTGGAAAAAAAATAACAATACAACAGTAAAAAGTAATACAAAAAAATATAATGTACCAACTATTTACATAATGTTTACATTGTTTTAGGTATTATACATAATTAGAGATGGTTTAGAGTATATGGGAGGATATAGGTGACATACAAATATTACACCATTTTATATCAGGGAATGGAACATCCACAGAATTTGTTATCTTCTGGGGTCCTGGAATCAGTCTCTCCCAGATAACATAGGATAACTATTGTACTATTATATACTTAAGAAAATTTGGAAAAATTTGAAAATTAAACAAATCAATATCATTGGGTTGGGTCACAACATAAATATTTTCTAAAAGTGTTAAAGTATATAAAATGTCATTTTGGTCTTCAATGCTGATAAAAATTTGGGACGTTAGAGTGCTTAAATCAAAGCCCCTGAAAATTAAAGGATTTGGAGCTTGAGGTCCTGTTTCCAGAGATGATTTGCTTTCTGTCCCCTAGAGATCCTTTTAACTTTTTTCACTTTAATTTCTTTAACAGAAAATAGCATGAATATAGTAAGCATAATAAATTACTTATGAATTGTAATGATTGATACTTGTAAAGTATATAATGGAATACATGACTACATTTTTAATAATACTAGAATCTTGCAAAAAATTGTGATCGATTCCAGAATTTTGGATTAGAGGAAAAAAATTGTACAGAAAAGAGCCCCGTTGAAAACTGCTATAAGGAATCCTGATTGCTGATAGGATAACTCATGATAACTAAAGCAATGCAGATTAATCAGTTTATTATATTACCTACTTGAGAATTCCCCCCCCCCCACTCTTTTATTAATGGGATGAAAATAAGGTGGTATCTTCCCAGGGTACTGGAACATCGTAAACATTTATCCCCTTGCAAGATATAAAGCAATAAACATTTTATTATCCTGAGGTTTTGTCAACAAAAAATACTTTAGAAATAAGAATAGGTTTAAATCTCATTGAAGATTGTTATAACCAGGTTTCCCACTGCAGTGGATTAATAATGGCTACAGGTCTGTCTTTGCTTCCTGTACTCTTTAAGTCCACAACTGAGTGATCTTATTACTATTAAATAAGTGAACTCCAGTCAGTAAACAAAGAACAGGAAGTAGAAGATTTATATGCTGTTTTTGGAGTAAGAGCAAAGGAATAAGAGTTTGTCCCTAATTTCTAGAGCAGGGCTCATCTAGATCATCTGTTTCAGGCTTTCTTTCTTGTTTTATTTTAATTTATTTTATTTATTTTTTTATTTTTATATATACATGTGTTAATTCGGTTTCCACTTTTTGCCTTCACAGAATTTAAAAGGCTTAAAATTTAATAACAATAACAATGATTAAGATAAGGACTAGAAACAAAAACCATGTAAAGAATGAATGAAGATAAATACATTCAGAAAAGAAAACAAATGATTAGTGTTGAAATATTAAGCAATATTAGTAATAATAATGCCAAGAAAGTAACATTCACATTATCAAATAAGATATCATATAGTGCTGTGACTCTGAGGCTCAGTATGAAGTCATCAGTTAACTTCTTATTTTTTTTTTCCCACAGTCTCAAAAAATAGACAACTAATATTATATAAATAAAAGTAAAGAAGGGGCTCGGCACCTGTGGCTCAAGTGGCTAAGGTGCCAGCCACATACACCTGAGCTGGCAGGTTCGAATCCAGCCTGGGCCCACCAAAAACAATGATGGCTCCAACCAAAAAATAGCCGGGCGTTGTGGCGAACGCCTACAGTCACAGCTACTTGGGAGGCAGAGGCGGGAGAATCACTTGAGCCCAGGAGTTGGAAGTTGCTGTGTACTGTGATGCCACAGCTCTCTACCCAGGGTGACAGCTTGAGGCTTTGTCTCAAAAACAAAAAAAAAAGGAAAGGAGAGTTTCAAAAAACAGATCATGATGCCAAATCTTATAGGCAATAGAAAAAGAAGAAATATTTCCAAATTGTTCTACTTGATCTGGATACACCTGATATTGAAATTGGAGAAAATATATTGTTATAAAGGGAAATTACAAATATATTTCACTTATAAGTGAGGACGCAATATCCTAAACAACATATTAACAAGTTGAATTAAAAATTAATGTTTAAGTAATGTACTTTGGTCAAAATTGAATCCAATTTATGTGAGAATTAGTCACTATTTTCTTTCCTTTTTTTTTTTTCTTTCCTTCACTCCCTCCCTCCTTCTCTCTCTGTCTGCTCTCTCCTTCCCCCGTGCCCCACTGTGTCATTAATTGTCACTAATTGTCCTCAAATTGAAGTTGAATACATAGGATTAATTCTCCTCCATTCCTGTGATATTTCACTAAGAATAATGTATTCTACCTCCATCCAAGTTAGTACAAACGCTGCAAAGTCACCATTGTTTTTGAGGGCTGAGTAATATTCCATTGTGTATATATATATATATTTATATATATATATACACCATAGCTTTTTTTTGTTTTTCTCTCACTCTGTGCTTTGGGTAGCGTGCTATGGCGTCATAGCTCAGGGCAACCTCAAACTCTTGGGCTCAAGAGATCCTCCTGTCTCAGCCTCTTAATTAGCTGGAACTACAGGTATCCATCACCATGTCTGGCTA